>WOVY01010902.1:0-27500 GCA_013436015.1 Rhipicephalus annulatus | reverse complement strand
GTTTCTGCAGGTCTTCGCGCGACAATTGCACAACTTGACCATGCGCATCGTCACTCTCGCAAATCGCATCTAACTTATAAGGCTCGTACGCTGCGCCGATCTCTGACGCAGACGACCGCAGCGAGCTGTGCTCCGTGAGTGACGGCAACATCACCGAGAACACCAATCCGATGTCGTCGAGTGCCTTCTACAGGAACAACGCGGACGGCATCTTCATGGTCTTCGAGACGAAGAACGCCACGCGGCTCAAGGTATTGTGAGCGGGTTGGTTGATTCATACTGAGCGTGAAAAGAAAGAGAGAAAAAGGAAACTGTGTGCCGAAATGGTTGATTTGAACGAAGGGCGGAAGCGCAGCGCTGAACATAACCGAAGTTATTAAAGCTTGTCAAGCAGTAAAAAGCAATGAATGTGTGACGTCACAGGAACAGGAAAGTGAAACGCCCCCTCTACCAGCATATTGCTGCGAGCACACTCACTCACATCATCCTAAGAGCCAGATTTTTTTCCGTTCAAGGGCAATGAACAGAGGAAGCGATATGCTTTCTTGATGCCTCCTACGAATTTCGAAGGTTTCCCGTGATGTGATGGGCCCGTATGCGGACAGGATGAGATGCGCAGTTCGGGGAGCCTTCGAAATCCATTAGAGACAGGGGTGATGCCAAGATTTTTTTTTTAATGGGGTGGGGAGCGCCCTTGACAAGATAATTTCTAGCTCACGGGGGTGGGGGGCGGAAATTTTGGGGGACTCTATTCAGCTTCTCGCTGGCACCGTCCCTGGTAAGAGATCAAGGACGCCTTGCTCTTCACAAAGTACACGGAAAGAACTCTGTTTCCTGGGGTGCTGCGTGCCTGTGTACTAGTGTAGTGTATAGGCATTTCGCTTTGCTGTTTCTGTGACGTCACATATTTTTGTATTTGTAGGCCGTAAAGCGATAATGAATTCACCTCTTAGTCAGTGCTGTGTATGTGTGCTTGCTTTCGTTCGACCACCTTGTCACACTGCTTTTTCGCGCTCAGTGAGACATGTTCGATCGGCTATCGGCTCGTGGTGTAATCAGGTGTGATGAAATAATTGTGACGTCGCGCGTTTCTCGATATGTTTTCTCATGATGGCGTCTATTCGCGACGTCATCAAGTGATTATGATTTTTTTCGTCACTTGTGTTTACGCCAGCGATCAATTATCGCGTCTAAAGAGACAGCCGCTTTTCGTCCTTGACCCTTTCAGACTCCACCTACGTAGAATTGTCCGTAAATGTGTCCAATCGATATGACGTTATTTGAAGGCACTCACCAATCTGTTTGAACAAAAATAATGCCAAGAATGTGTTAAATTATGCGTGTTAACAGTAACTTTTCCTAATTAAAATTCAATTAATATTTAATTCTTATGAAGGAAAGGCGGGGAAACTTTAAGCACTCGTTTTTTTTCTTTGTTAGTCACAGTAATGATAAGAAGTCGTTAATGCTCTGTTTCGGCATGAGCACAATGAAATATAAAGGCTAGATATATAATGAATGTTCATTTTTTTTTGTTATGTCCCTACTAGTGTTCACATGTGCCTGCAGAAAGCGGCCCGTCGAACGTGGCAGTGTCTTCAGTAAAATGACCATACGCAACAGTATACTACAAAATGAAGTTCAATGAGAATAAGTTTATTATGCCAGGTTTTGAATTCATTAAACGGTATAGATATATATCTTGCCCTTCTTTAATGATAATTATCAATGGTTTAACGTCCCAACACCACGGCACGATTGTGAGGAACACCACAGACGAGGGCTCCGGATATTTCGGCCGCCTGGTGTTCTTTGACGTGCACCCACATTGCAAAGGGCCTCAACCATTTCGCCTCTTAAGAAATGCGAACGCCACGGCCGGGCTCGAACCCTTGACCTTGGGTCAGCAGACGTGTACCGCTACACCGCCACGGTGAACTTCTCGCTCTCTCTTTAGCCTCTTATAGTTTACACAAGTATAAGGAAAAGAGGGCAGGTAATAACCACAGAGCCGAACCACGACATTGAAGTAACTAGAAGAATAAGAATGGGGTGGAGCACATTCGGCAAGCACTCTCAAATTATGACAGGTGGATTGCCACTATCCCTCAAGAGGAATGTATATAACAGCTGTATCTTGCCGGTACTTAGCTACGGAGCAGAAACCTGGAGACTTACAAAGAGGGTTCAGCTTAAATTGAGGACGACGCAGCGAGCAATGGAAAGAAAAATGGTAGGTGTAACCTTAAGAGACAAGAAGAGAGCAGAGTGGATTAGGGGACAAACGGGGGTCAAGGATACCATAGTTGAAATCAAGAAGAGGAAATGGACATGGGCCGGGCATGTAGCGCGTAGACAGGATAACCGCTGGTCATTAAGAGTAACTAACTGGATTCCCAAAGAAGGGAAGCGGGTTAGGGGGGAGACAGAAGGTTAGTGGGCAGATGAGATGAAGAAGTTTGCGGGTATAAATTGCCAACAGCAAGCACAGGACCGGGTTAACTGGCGGAACATGGGAGAGGCCTTTGTCCTGCAGTGGAAGTAGTCAGGCTGATGATGATGATGATGATGATGATGATGATGATGATGATGATGATGAAGGAAAAGAAGCGGTGTACGCAATCGTGCTAATGCTGCACTCCGGTTCCTTCGTCCCGTCTCAGACGAGCAAGGCGAGCAAGGAGTCGCGCGCTAAGGGAGTCCACCTCACGTGGGCCGCCTACGACGTGAACCGAGACGTGATGAACTGCGGCGTCCAGAAGGCGACAGGGCGGACACTGGAGCTGCTCCGGGCCATCAACGAAACGATGGTGGCCGACTACGCCAAGAAGGGCGGCGGTCACAGGAGGCGAAGACAGTGACAAAGACGTGGCGTTACTGCACACCCGAAAGTGACTCGCCTTCACCCCTACATCGCGGTCTTCATCATCTTTCCGTACCGAAACTGTCCGAGTTCAGTGAAAAGAAAAAAAAACACTTGGGGGCAACAGGGCTGTGTTGTTTAACTTCACTGTAGCCGAGAAAGGAGAAGTCGCGCGGAAATTTATCAGTGCGAAACTATAGGCACAAAAGTTGAGAATACTCATGGACGCGCATTCATTATCGACTTGCTGCTGTTCACGACGGCCGGCCTTTGGTTCCCGCTCTCCGGGTTAAAGAAGAAGAAGAAGAAGAATGGCTATTTGGGCTAGTTGGTTAGAATCCATGGTGATAAGGGCTGCAGCGCGAGCACGAAGTTGCTAGAAGAAACGTGAAACGAAAGGCGAGGCAAGGAAAGCAGAGGCTCGTGTTGTCCTCTTTGCTTTCCTTGCCTCGCCTTTCGTTTCACGTTTCTTCTAGCACCTTCGCGCTCACGCTGCAGCCCTTATCACTCCGGGTTAAGGTTGCAGGTAAACAACGCAGCATGAGTGTTCCTCGGCCGCTTTTATTGCTATAAGTCAACGTGGTCGTGCTGACTTCCCTGTGCTTTATAAGCAGACAAGGCTTTGCGCCCTCTTCAATGATTAAAAGGGGGAGGGTTGTCATCCCCCTCTTCCCCCATGTGCGCACGAATATGGGGACAAGTCAACGTACGTGGCAACAGAACTAAACATGGCAGCATCCGTTTCTAAATAGGTGCGTCAAGGTTATCGATTTTTTTTTCAATTGGGGAGCAAGAGTAAAAGCTGTGCAACACGCGCGGGCATGCCACCATGTTAGGTCTGCGAGCATAGTCGTGTGAACGGGGAGAGAGGGGAGGGGGCACGCAAAATCAGCTCCATACATTGACGTCATTAGGGTGGGGAGTGCTGCGGTGAACCTTTACCCACCGTGAGTGCCGTTCTACGCGCTTCCCGCACAGCCGCAACGCACGTGCCGGGACCCCTACCGCACGCAAGCGGGGGACAAATAAGCCAATTGGCGGCGCTGCGGAAAGTGAAAGAGCGTCGCGAATTGGCTTATTTGTCCCCCGCTTGCGTGCGGTAGGGGTCTCGGCACGTGCGCTGCGGCTGTGCGGAAAGCGCGTGGAACGGCCCTGAAGGGGAACTCTGCGCACGCACATGTCAGCGAGAATGGCTCCGCTGCATCTTCTCGGTGCCTCTTTACCAGTACCCTAAGAGCCAGTGCCATTTCCCCGTTTCGTTTCTGCTTGTAGTTCGAGTATTTCGTTCGCGTTGTGAATTTCGGTGCGGATCATTCAAGAATTCCATACTGTTTTTTTTTTCAAGTTGAGTAATTGGTTGGGCTTCAATTCAAGGGGGATGAATTCAGTTGATCCGATGAATTCCTTGAATTGGGATTACTGCAATGCGTTCGGTATGTTAACTGTCTATGCTGTTTTTTTTTTCTTTGAGTGAAGCGTTACGAGGTGGAACCGGCCTCATTTATAATAGTTGTGTGCACGTCACGTGTATACCAGGACTTGCCTGTACACTCCGACATAAGGGGAAGTTTATGGTGCGATGAAGGGATCATCGCACATAGCATTCTTTAGCATATTCTTCCACGGCAGAACAACGATTGACTATATAGCTGGGTGAATCAGATACATCAGTCAAATATAGAAGATATAAGGCGAAACTTAATCGCCCTCTAACCGTCGTATTCAGATACACTCCTGGACTTAAACTTCACTTGCAACCGCCTTCAGCACAGCGCAAACGCGGTTTAAACGCATTGCCTTTAAGCAGTGTCAAGGCAGTACAAACTCGTTTCAAAACGCGTTGTCTTGGGGCGGTGGCAATCTCAAGTCAAAGAGCGTTCTTGAATAAGAGGGTAAGTTTTCAGCTGCATGTTCAACATGATTGATTTGTGGGGTTTAACGTCCCAAAACCACCATATGATTATGAGAGACGCCCTAGAGGAGGGCTCCGAAAATTTCGACCACTCGGGGTTCTTTAACGTGCACTCTGAGCGCACGGGCCTACAGCATTTTCACCTCCATCAAAAATGCAGCCGCCGCAGCCGGGATTCGGCTCAACGACCTGCGGGTCAGCAGCCGAGTACCTTAGCACCGCGGCGGAGCCATCTTCAACATGGGCAACAGACTTAAAAGGGCAATCGGTGAAGCAAGAACGTCGTCAAGAGGGCTTTTTTTTTTCATTCAATAGCAAGCAACGAGGAACGGCGACTGCAGTGGTAATAAACGCCGTCTGGTGGTGCGCGCACAGTTCACCGTCACCAGAGCCGCCGCCGCCTCCTTTCCAGAAGGACGTTCCTCCGCACGGCTACACTGTAGCACGGCGTCATCGTCCTTCTTGTAGTCCCTCGCCATGGTGTCGTTGATGACCCGGAAGCGAACGTAGGACATCGGCTGCGGCTGGTCGGTGATTTCGCACGCGACCAGGTCGTTGTGCAAGTCCTACACTGCCCACACCATAGCCACGCCGGCCGCCCGGACGACGCTAAGCGTAGCGTTCATCTGCTCGCGCAGGAGAGAAAAAAATTGCCCGCAGCTTCCCTCGGGGGAACACTGAGGAGGATGCGGAGCATATAATTCGTTAACGGGGTGTTAAAGTGCGACTTACTTGGGTCGATGGCTAAATTGGTTAACGTGGTTGTGAAATGGGGTGTTAAATTGCGACTTACTTGGGTCGATGGCTAAATTGGTTAACGTGGTTGTAGGAGGGGGTGTTAAATGAGTGAACACGTACACACGTATGCGAAAGGGCGGCGCTGGTCGAAGGGACGTCGATCATTGTGTTTGTGGATTCGTTGGAATTCATTTCACCGCGACCTTGGACGTCGACGCGCCGTACAAACCAACCGACGAGCGGCAACTGAGCGAGCGAGCGCCGACCTTGAGTATATATACAGCGCGACGGCGCATGCACTGTCAGCTGTCGAATGTTCTCGAAGCGCGACGGCGCATGCGCGTCCACTGGAGAATCAGGAGAATTGTAGATGTCGAACGCGGTGTGTAGAGGAGGAAGGGTGCACAGATGGTGGAGGAGTGAAGCGCGCGCGGTGTTTAGAGGAGGAAGGGATGCACAGATGGTGGAAGAAAGAGGAGGAAGCTTGCGGACGGCGCCGCACTACAAGCCTCGAGTATTAGATGCTCCGCATCTAAAAAAAAAGAATAACGAAGCTTATGTTCAACCGCTCTCTGTGCGCGAACACAGTGACTTCTTTTACAAAAGGGACCCTGAAACGATCTTGATTTTTTTTTAATAAGAAATCGCACACCCGGGATGCTTTTTCGCCTACGTTTCGACAAGCGGGTGTTTCTTCAGGGCTGCAACTGGTTCGAGGCTGCAAAAGCAGCTGCATCTTCGAAGAAGACAAGTCCACCAGTCGAAACGTCGCCTCCTACGCAACCATCCCGTTTGTGAATTTTCCATCATATGCTACCGTCTTCCTCTCGCTCTTGCCCCCATCCCGCTATTTTTTTTAAACAGTGAAGCTGTTATTATTGCTATCCGTAATTTGTGCAGCCTACGAAGAGTGGACCGTAAGACATATGTGAAGACAATCACACAAACGCTGGGTATGTGCCACAGAAACGATGTAAATACTGCGTGCGTTTGTTACTTACATCGTTCTCATTCCTGCATGATCACAATCACCATCATCCGCTTGTCTCTTTGTCCTCATCGCCACTCTGGATCATCGTCTGTGTACTGGCTCTGCTGCCACTCTGGATCATCGTCATCGTCTGTGTACTCGCTCTGCTCGTTCGATTTGCGAGGTCTTTCCTCAAATAAACGCTGACGCAGCCAAGACTACCAAAACTTCGTAATACTGTTATTCGCCTCTGGGCCACACTGAAAACGAAGGCAACAATTTGCCCAACAAAGGAGTATACGTGCCACAGAAATACGTTCAGAAAACTGTCATCAATCATGAACAGCCATGTGGCACGTGAAATCTGGACAATCCAACTACACACAAATAGCACGACAGAAAAAAAAGGGGGGCAATCGTTAGCCCAACTAATGGCTGCGAGGCGACGGCGGCCAGCCGAGGACCCCCTGAGTACGTGCAGCGAGATTATCTATAACGAACGGCAAACACAAGGGTGGCTGAGAGAACACCCCGACGCGATGCGAGGTCTACGCCAATGACGACGTGCTCCGTGTCGTGTCTGCGACTGCCCGTGCTTCGACTTGGAAACTTTCTCTGGGCTGACAATTAACCTATAGAAAAAAACTATAACATCACCTAGCTAAAGCCTAGCAATGACCTAGGAACAACTTATAAACGACCTGCATCACATAGCTAAGGCCTATAGAAAAATACTAGAAGCAACCAGGACTAGTCTTCTGAATGGTCTCATTTCGAGGCTTCCTCCAAGCCGCGCAAGCTTCGATTTTTTTTCACTTTTTCGATTTTTTTTTCGACTTTTTTTTCACTTGACGCACGATTGAATTGACTTTGTGTAAACGAAGCTCGTGACTGTGAGGGTTGTCGAATAAAAATGCGGCTATCGGATCCATCCCGCGACCTGCGAGTCCGCAGCCGAATACCTTAGCCACTAGATCACCGCGGCGGGGTGCCCCAAGAGTGGGTAATGCCGAAGGTTTTAAGGACAAACAAACAAACGAACGAACGAAACAAACAAGTTCTGGTGCCGCACGTTTCGTGGCCAATCCCCGGGATGGGATTACCATTCTTCCTGGAAACATCGTCCTCATCCCCCCATCCCCTCTATTGAGTATGAGCCATGTCCGGAGTAAAACAACAGCAAGCCAAAAAGGCGAGCTATCGGTTTGCTAACATATACACGCAAGAAGAAAGGGATTGAAGGTCCCTTAATAGCTCCGATAATTTGTGAACATTTCAAGTTGACACGCGCATTCAGTTCAGAATGCTTTCACAATCAACAATGCCAAACTGGGCTGCGCTATGGGCTGCGGCTGCGCCACCAATTCCAATAAACCCCTTCTCCTATTCGAGCCTTTAGGTAACCGTAGCTGCGGCATTGCACGTACGCGTCCGCTTCAGCTACGGGAGGTGCGGGGTTCGATCCCCAGTGCCGGCCGGCCACCCACCGGTAGCTAAACAGGGTACAGGCGGGCTTCGAGGGGCTGTGACGCGTCGCCCCAGTGGTGAAGCTTACTCTGCCTGGATACTCCCAACACGCTGCGTGGGGACCCGGTAGGTAATTCCCGGTGTTGGCGGCACACACAAATTACGGCCAGCTTTAAACAGTTTCGGCGTTGAAAGAAGCGTTCCTTTTGAGGGCGGTACGTGTGCGTCTGTCCATTATTCGTCTGCAATCGATCTCTTAGCTTCGTAAATATTAAAAGAGCCTCAATGTCACAGAAGCCTTGCTGGGCTGGAGAAGCGTGGGGCCTTGAATGGGGGATTTTTTTTTTTGAGAAACGATGTTTTAAAGCGAAAGCGTGATATGCCTAATCGAACGCTAAAAGTCACCATCGGCTTCAGCGTCGACGCGAGTGATGCGAAAAAAAAAATCACGTGTTGACGTCGCCATAACGTCACATAAAGTGCAGTCGCATGATGTCGTCATCACATGACACTATCGCTTGCTCAAAGATGAGCCGATCACGGAGGCGATACAAAATCGGGTGAGGTGCAAAAAGCTTGCAGTACCTCCGATCCCGGAGGCCATGCAGAAGCACGCTCGGAGAAGGATGATTTCCTGGGGCTGGATCAATAGAACCGAGTGAATTAAATCTGTGGAAGTGCGTCGCACACGGGCACAGTTCGTGGGGTTCCCACTGCCTGGTGGCGTAGCCAAGAAGCAACATACCAGCCCGTGCCCCCCCCCCCCTACTTCTGATCAAGGTGCCCTCCCCCCCCCCCCAAAAAAAAAAAAACTTTCTGGCCATGACCCTGCCTCTGATTCGTTTACTATAGCGCCAACGACGCCAGTGTTTGAGGAAAGCTTGCAGGGTTTTTCCGGCTCATGTGTAGAATCGTGCTAGGCACATTTACATTCAGAGTCCAAAGGCATGCGCTTGATTCCTAGCAGCCCCGCCGTGGTGGTCTAGTGGCGAAGGTACTCGGCTGCTGACCCGCAGGTCGCGAGATGGAATCCCGGCTGCGGCGGCTGCATTTCCGTTGGAGGCGGAAATGTTGTAGGCCCGTGTGCTCAGATTTGGGTGCACGTTAAAGAACCCCAGGTGGTCAAAATTTCCGGAGCCCTCCCCTACGGCGTCTCTCATAATCATATGGTGGTTTTGGGACGTTAAACACCACATATCAATCAATCAATCATCGATCCCTGGCAACAGCCGATGCATTTTGATAGGGGGAAGAGAGGGAGAGAAATGCAAAATAATGAATACATAATAAGCTTATATGTAGGTGCACGTTAAAGAACCCCGCATGTGGTTGAAATTAATTTAGAGGAACGACATTCAAGTTTTGAAGGGATTTTTTTGTGGTAACTAGCTTCTTTTGTCGGAACAGATGGTCGAAATTAGTTCGGTGTTTCGCCCCCCCCCCCCCGAGCTCGCTCGTACGGTGAGCTTGAGTTGTGTGATACAGAATCCCATCGTGGTAGTATAATATAAAGCCGTATAGAAACCACAGAGAGACGAACGGCCTTTGATCGGGTCCCGGTTTTCTTTTATCTCCTACCCTGTCATCTGTCTGAAGGACTAGTAAGTTTATCTCAGCTATCGGTTCGGTAAACAAGACGTCGTCTGATCTTTTGCTTCCCTCTGTTGTTTTTTACTTTATTTTCGCGGTTCCCCGAGGCGGTCACCTTTGCCGCAATCTACGCCGCCTATATGAGTCATGCCATTCTTTACAGCATCAATATTTTGCGCTCGGCCAGACCGATAGCGACCGCCACTTTTGCTTCTTAGCGCGTTCCTGGGGTCGAGGACAATGGCTTATCGCGTAGCAGCTGTCGCTTCGCATAGGCAACAACTGTGTAACTGTAACAGGGGGCCAACGTAGACATGAAAACGCTATATATCATAGCAAGGAAGTGGGCAAAGTCACACAAAAAAACAGGGGGCCAACGTAGACATAAAAACGCTGTATAGCATAGCGAGGAAGTGGGCAAAGTCACACACATAAAAAAAACAGGGGGCCAACGTAGACATGACTCACGCTGTATAGCATAGCGAGGGAGTGGTAAAAGTCACCAAATTCGTTTTTTTCGGAACAGGGCGCAGTGCTCACGCACCCTGAAACGCGACCAATAAAGGGGTGCTATGGTGACGCAATAAATTAGTTTAATTTATGATTGATATTTGGCGTTTAACGTCTCAAAACCATCATATGATTATGAGAGACGCTGTAGTGGAGGGCTCCGGAAATTTCGACCCCCTTGGGGTTCTTTAACGTGCACTCAGATCTGAGCAGACAGGCCTACATCATTTTCGCCTCCATCGAAAATGCAGCCGCCGCAGCCGGGATTCGATCCCGCGACCTGCAGGTCAGCAGCCGAGTACCTTAACATTTAGACCACCTGGGTGGGGCAATCAATTAGTTTAGACCAGGGCCGTAACTAGAGGAAAATTGAGACGGTTGTGGTGCCCCCCCCTTCCCCACCCCCTCCCTTCACCAAACTTTTTTGAAACTTTAACTTTTCGTTGTGATAGTAGAAAAAAAACAGCCCCCGGAAAAAAATCTTGCGTATGGCCTTAGTTTATACTGGTAAATTATCCTCTGAAAACGGTAGGGTTGGTAATTTCACCATCGGAAGTTTACTAATAGATGAGAAAATGATGATGATGAGAAAAAAAGATTTTTTATTCGCTCTGCTCAGCCACGACCTTGCCGATCAACCGTGGGCCGTCCGGCAAGCCCAGGATGCCGCCCGGGTCCAAGGACTCGAGGCCGTCACCTAGGCCGGGGTGCTTGTAGCCCCACCCCGCTCAATGACGCCGGACATGTTCAATAAAGTTTTTACTCACTCATTCGCTAAATGGTATCTGGGCAAGTGGGTGGGGTACAGGTACAGAGTCTAGAAATATATCTAGACACTGTAGTCCAGGGATCCACAGGCGTTTGTGGCTATAGTTCGCTGAGATTGGTCGAGCTGAGTCAGCTGGTTTTTCCCGCTCACTGCCTCGCTCAAGATATTGTCCCCAAAAGAGCAGAATTAGTCTTTGAGGCCACGACCCGCATTCCTGAGTAATGTTGCCGAGAGTTGGCCCTTCTCCACACCACGGACACGAGTACATTGTGGGATTTGTGTGGTGGTTTCTTTGTTAAGTGGGAGTACGCGTCGGTTTGTACCCGACGCCAGACTCGCGCCTGTTGTTCGGTAAAAACCGGATGGAGATGACTGTTCTAACTTTTTAGCGCACAAAGACACAAGGATGAAAAGCGACGCTGACACATCGTTAACTTCCAACAAACGCTTTATTTTCCACAGTGGTGTATGTATGTATGTATGTATGTATGTATGTATGTATGTATGTATGTATGTATGTATGTATGTATGTATGTATGTATGTATGTATGTATGTATGTATGTATGTATGTATGTATGTATGTATGTATGTATGTATGTATGTATGTATGTATGTGTACACACACAACATAGAGGAACGCACAGGCGCATTGTAAATGAAGATTACATGAAAAACGTCCCGACACATAGGTGCGTGAATATTAAGCTATCCAGTCAACAAAAAAAAGCGATACTGGATCTTCCTTTTTTCCGAGTTCAAAGAAGTCTTTCCTGAATGTCATTTCCGTCTAGCCACTCTGTTAGCCTCGCTTACTCAAGTTCTTTTTTTCGATATGCCCATGGAAGGTGCACTAGCCCACGTGTCTCTCAGATTTGCGATCTTCGCTGCTCTGAATTGCTGGCCTTAAATCTGCGTTGTGCCGTGTTGACGCGAGTGATGCCATAAGCCTGAAATTTTAACACTATACTCTGTCTGTTTTCACGTTCCAGGCTTTGCGCCAGAATTGACAAGCCAAGCAAACTCAGACAGCAACCCATGCAAGAACAAGTTCTTCTTGAGAACGTTGTACATGCCCCGTCTCGAGAATAATGCTCACAGGGTCGCCTATGCACTCACCTTAGGCGACTGGAAGGTGCAATCCATATTTCTTCCCCTCTCAGATGATGTGTTATTCCTGCCCCCGCGCCCCTTCCCCCACCAGCGAAAGATTTCTGCCCTCAACGTGGTTTTTAGTGGCCTCCACGATTGGTGCATTTAACTATAGTTTTGAACTGTCACCGTGATCTATCTGCCCACCGCTTACCAAGCTACGATGCCTTGCGATGATCTCACGCCATGATGACGTCAAGTGTTGTTGATCTGTGAACTCATGGTGATTTCCAATGGTTGCATCATCATTTGATGATTTTTTGCACCACTCGTGTTAACGCCGACGCAAGACGCCGGCCAGGGGGAGGGTTCGCGTTTTATGGGGATCTAAGGTTTTCATCTTAAAAAAAAGAAAAGTGGTTCACTTCATTTTGGCTGGCTACTCCAATATACAATTTACGCCAGCATCTGTAATGTCGGACGATTTGTTTATTTTACCAATGACCAATGACTCACCTGTCGACAGATGTCGAAGCCCGATTCGAGCAGTAAATCTCGCGAGACGTCATACTTGTTCCAATAGAACGTCGGCCAATTCCACTGAATGCTGGTCAAGATGATGCAACTTGACAGTTACTCTGTCTGTATATTTCTTCTTTTCTTTGTTCAAACAATGCATACTTATCGCACGCTACGCTCTCAAGTTAGCCTAGCTAGCACGTCGTCTTATCGGGTGTTGCTGATGCGACACTTGCTGCGTTCAGAGCATGTGCTCCTCGCCGGCCACAGAGTTCAAGGGCTCTGGTCTGGTGTTACTTGCACATTTCGACATTTTTTTTATCTGAAAGTCACTTCGAGATACTTAATATTCGCAGTACTCCGCATTTGAAATCGTTGCTATTTTAACAGCAACATTTTACGTCGTGAAGTTTATACTCTACAGCTATGTTGCTGTTCACCATTTTAGTTCATTAGACATATATCTCGATTTTACAATCATCGGCGTGGCACTATTTGGCCCCGTTTGACTAGCGAAAAAAAAACAAAAACACCATAGGCATTTTCAGTTTTTTTTTTTGCGACGATCTGGGATACATTATCATAGATAGTTTTTGACAAACGGTATGATATATATATATATATATATATATATATATATATATATATATATATATATACAAGATCTTACAGACAATAATGCGCAGGAAAGTATAGGGGAAGTTATTTGACCGAATTGTAATGTAAATGTGAAGAAAGAAAAGTGGTTGAAAAGATAACTGGCCGTGGGCAGGAACCGAACCTGCGACCTTCGAATAAAAACGCAGGCACTTAAATCTTATCGTCGTTGTAATCAAGTATCGTAATCTTAAAGCGCAAACATTCACTTTACTTTGGTAGTTTTGCTCGAACACTAAGGGCACCATTGAGGTATTCAAGAAAGCCCTGAACATGGGTGCTACGAATTTATTTATACTTACAACAGGTTGTATCGTGAAAATCAGCTAAAAAAGAACTTTGCGTGCAACATTGTTTTTAGCAACGCGAACACGAGTTCATAACCTCCGAATTATATTAATAAATAAAACTTCATCGACGTTCCGACCAACCATTCACATCTGAGAAACTCTAATCCAACCGGTGTAGCCGAAGGCAATAGCACTTTAAACACATCCTGTCTCCATCCAAGCGGAGACCGACAGGTTTAAAAAAAAGGAAGAGAAAAGCATTCCGTAGTGCTTATCTGCCATATGTCTATGCGGTATCCGCTGTGATCGCAGGAAATGAACTGCCACAGCTGTTCCGACAGTACAACGCACAGCTACGTGACCGGGCGTGGAATTTGAAAATTGGGCGGCCTCAAATAGTACACTGGAGCTAGGCTGCGGGACGTAGCTAGGGTTCTTAACCCGAAATTGTACACAATACGCGACAATGTGGGTGATGTGATGATGATTTGTGGCTTTGCCATTTGTAACCGTGTGAGCACATACGTGTTCCAGCCTATGTATACAATTTAGCGATTGCAGCGCCACCTCTTGGTCTGAAAATCAACTAATAAGAGGAGTTCAAGACACGAACGGTGTTTGAGTTGGTAATTTTTACAGATGACAGTGGGCAACACGACTGCCCGATCTCTGTTACAAATGTTTCCCGTTACTGTAGCAAAGGTAACTCGGTCAATAACAGCGAACACTGCGACGATGAAACGCGTCTCGCATTCACGATCGCAGGTAACGCGTCGGCTCTGAAAGTGGTGCGCTTATGTAGGTATTTCGAAATGGGGGGCAAAACTATCCTGCTTGAATAACTGCGGCGGTGGCTATTCGCACAGTTGAAACAGCAACATGACGCGATCGCAATGGGTCACATCACCAGCCACGCTGCAGCTGTAATACTGGGGCAAAAAACAAGCCAGAGGTGTGAAAAATGATGCCTTTTTTTATTGATAACTTAAGTAGCTCACACACACAAAAAGACACACACACTAGTGAACTCTCTCACAGTGGAAACACACATAAAACAAAGGCCGGCCTTCACTCGCAGCGAAATACAAACACAGGAATGTTCGCACACAACCTTAGAAAACAAAGAGTCCCAGGTACGAAATGCGAACAGCAGCAGCCTGTTTGTTCACTTTTTCTTCAGGGCATCACCGCTGGCGCCTTCATGCTTGATTTCGATGGGCACTGCCTTGGGCTGCTCTTTGGGGGCATTCTTGCGCGGTGCTTCGAGGGCCAACATTCCGTTGGGCTGCAAGTGGCACTTGACGGTTTCGGGGTCCACATCTTCGGGCAAGACGTAACGACGCGTGAACTCACGCTTCACGTAGCAGCCGCGGTCGTCCGACTTCTCCTCGTGCTTGCCGTGAATGATGACGCTGTTGTCCTGCGTCTTGACGCTGATTTCTTCGGGAGTGAAGTGCCGGGTGTCGACTCGGATGGCGAACTTGTCCGGAGTGCAGGCGACCGATGTGCCCTGCTGGCGCGCGGGGCAAACGCCGCCGGAAGACTGGCGCTGATGCCGAGGCTGGATGTAGTAGCGCTGGTGGTAGAACGGCGGGTCGAACAGCTCACCGTCCATGAAGGAGCCGCCGAAGTCGTCTTCTTCGAAGAAACGCCTCGCCAGGTCCGAGGGGCACCGGGAGCCGCGGCTGAGCAGGGGAAACAGAGCCATGATGCTTGCGAGTTGGCTGTGTAGCGCACACTGAACTGACAACACAGGGATTCAGTGCAAATCTGATTGACCGGGCCGGCGCACGCCGGTTATATAGCGCGTCGTCTGCTTCCAGAAAGATCCAGACGGGTGAGTCACCGAACTACCGATAACGCGTTGCGATTGGTCTGGGGGTGTCACGTGGTATTTGTTTGGGCGCGGAGGCACTTAGTCTTGTTTTACGCAGCGGCGTTCAAGCGCCGCTGCGCCATCTGTCGTGTTCAGAATAAAGCGAAGCTGCGAGCACGATCGGATTGGTCGCTTAACTCACGTGACTTTGTTTTTTTCCGCTTCCTGCCCGCTGATTTTGCTCGTACGTTCTCGCAAATTCCGAGGCGTCGTCTGCTACGAAGCCAGCGACGTGGCTGTATACGAATAAACGCTGTACTATTACTCGAGCCTCGTATATTCTAGACTTGAACGTGAATGCTCTATTGACTACCGTACATCGACTTGCTGGTGATTTTAGATTTGTACGATAGCTTGTAATATCGAAGGAACCTTGAGTTCTGTCGGAGCTAGTTACATCTTTTGCTTCATCTACTGTTACGTTTTTTCTCTCCGACGCTCCTTTCGTTTGTTATCAGGAATGCGTTTGGAGTTGTACTCTGTAAGAATACACAGAGCTTGACTGTCTGTTCAAGCGTGCGTTGATTGTATCTGGTTCGGTGGCAGCGCGGCTTACGACTCGTGCCAGTGTGTCACACGTAGATTTCTACCCAATCATCGCGCACTCAAACGGGCTGAACGCCTCCTCGTGGGTCGATTCTGGTGAAATGAATTTCGATTGCTGCCAAATATACTCACCAATTATGAGTCGAAGATGTTCGTTTGGTCAAGATTGGATCAAATGTGTTTCGTCTTTACTTCATGAAGGAATGGCATCATGGCAAGCAGGAACGAGGCGTTAATTGTGGGCAGCAATGACGTTTATTCGACCCGTAACAACAACAACATGCCAGATCTGCGTCTGACCACAATTTCAACGAAAACACACGCCGTGCACTTGGAGCTTTATGGTCGAGAAGAAACACTAAAATTCTTTCTCGGCAAAAAAAAAAAAAAGATGGGTTACATAAAGTGGTTGTCTGTGCACGAACAAGAGGCTACTCTGTTTTTATTTATTTATTTGGCAGTACATTGCGAGTAAATAGTGGCTTTGGCGATTGGTTGACTGAAAGAGCTACAGTATTTAAATAGGTTAAGGGAACTCGCTCCGTGACATAATTTTAGTTTGTAACACGGCACGAATGAGTCAGGTGCAGAAAACAGTCATGACGACAACAGGACGACTCACAGGGTCGTGAGAAATCACGTCACACATTTTATTTGTGGTCACTGTATGAGATCGTCACGTGAAAACTGGTCACAATGACGTCATCGTTACGCAAGACGCGCGGTGCCACCACTTGACGTTTTGTCACGATGACCGCATGACGAAACACTTGACCACCACACGGCAACGTTATCAACAATATACGTGACGTGAACGCCTCCTTTTGCGATATGATTACCGCGAGGTGACGGTGAGGGCAGCTCCATGGCCACCGAATGATGCAACGCAACGTAACGATATAAGTTGGTTTGTCTAAAACCGAACTGTCAAGACAGTCTTGGGGATAAGTGATGAAACAACGATTGACCTACCACGTCTGGCCAAGCATCTATCTGGTACTGTGACACATCGGACGGTTTATCGTCACCTGACGCAACCTTATTCAATCAACATTGATTCAATAGTTCTTGGAAAAAGCTTTTTTTCGGTGCAGACCAGGAGACTAACGTTAAATACCAAGAAACTTCTCGGGTGTCATCCTGGCACTGTCCAGTTTTGAGGCATTTATTTTAACACGCATCTCACACTTCTTTGAGGCGATATAGGTATCTGACCAACACCTCAAAAGGTCGATTAACGTCGCGTGCGTTTTTCGTCCAGGCTAAACTCTTGAATTAACCGACATCGCTTAAAATGCACATCAAGCTACCGTATATGATCGATGCATTGGCTTCCCTTAAATCTACAAATTATATTCTGCCGACAACGGCATCAGCATTATCGACAAATTGCACTGAAATTCGAATGTTGATCGGACAATGCAGTATATCACAGAATTCAATCGTGCTCATTGCGCTGCGCCATACGCAATTATATAAATCCACGCATTCAAAACATTACCGCAAACTCTGCGAACATTCTCTGGCGCCTTTAGTATCTTGAGCCTCAAAAGAGACATCCTTAACACAAGTGCTTGAGGATTTTCATTCAAAAACCACATCTATCGATGTACGAAAAATATATCCTCTAAAGGAGGCTTTGTAGCAATGCTTCACTAACTAACCAGGTGTCCCTGACCTGTACCTATTCCCGAGGGCGCCTTATTTCTTTCGTTTTTTTTTTTCTCTCCATGTATCTTCGTAATCGCTAATCCACGCTAATCGATCTTGTCGTCCCTGAAGGCATCAACCATGAGCCTACTCCGGTTTGTACTCGTGTATGTGTAAACGCTGACACCGTAGACTCTATGACGTCCTCAACTCCTTCTCATGTCCTCCCCCATTAAATCCTTATTTTATGCTCCCAATATCACAGATAACCTTAGGCAGTTTGGCTTGTAGGATGTATCGATCAGTGTAAATACGTATGCGATCGATTCGACGGCAGCTATTTCCGGAAGGGCACGCAACATGCGGCGATAGAGACAGAGGGGAGGTGGACGATTCAATCGCTGGACTGAATAAAGACAGTGTGGGGCTGTTATTCAAGCGGATAGGTTAACATTAACGAGGTTTGTGACTACGAATACATTGTACGCGAGTTCGGTCAGAAGTGGTATAGCGGGCTATGTCAATATCCCATTACGGAAAGGCAGAGCGGCGACCTGGAAGGAACACTTCTTTGCAGACTAGTTTAAAAAACTCGACTTGCTGCGCAAGCTGGAAGGATTGAATCTTCGAAAGGCAAAGAGGTGGGACAGGGAAGCCACGGCCGAAAGTTAAACAACGGGTGCGCAAGCGTTGCTCCGTTGTAAGCATCCTTAGCGGTGCGCATATTGTAAATGTATACACACGGTAGCCGGAGAACTCAACTTCGTATGTCCTTGACCTGGGAGCTGCTTTCCCGCCATTTCCCGAAGGTCAGAGCGACGCGCCGGCTCACTAAATCGATAAGTGTTTCACAACAGAGGGCTTGCGCCTGAAACCGCGCTCGCTTGGTGGAAACATCGCTGATATAATAAGAATACGTCAAGCGCCCTTGGAACTATGGATCGTATTTATGCTGCACCCAAACACACTTATTTCTCGCATTTCGTGTTCCCGCCTGTATAATGGCCGCAGAGTGTCATGGTGTGCTCAACATGAAATGCATGAACTAAACACCGAGCAACCAGACCACATTGCACCGCACACCCACCGCCCGTGTTTGTAAGCAAATAACACCGTGACTAGGATGAGCCTAACCAGTTAAGCCTGCTTCTCTTGTTCCGAATGGCTGAGCTGACTTTGCCGTCCTTCACCTCGCAGAGTGAGCTCTCTTACGTAAGCCTTCTTAACTTCATCTAGAACTAAGTTAATCACTATTTCGGACGAGAGATACGGGAAAACTCCACCAGTTCAATATATGTCTGCACCACAAGTATACTAGTAAATAAATAAACCGCGTTAACAGCATGGGATAGATTCTGTAAGCCTAATCAGTTCTACGGGATTCTTCAGGTTAGCGAATGAGATACGGATGGCCAGATCATCTGTCACGGAGCGAGTTCTTGAACCTGTGTCTTTCACAGAGGCCAGTAGTACACTATAGAGACGACCAACATACACTATAGAGTTATTGTATAACTTCATCTGCTTATCTTAGGCCTTCTTGCCCTCGTGTTTAACGTCAATGGCGATCGTCTTGGGCTCCTCCTTCTTGACGTTCTTGCGCGGAGCCTCGAGCGCCAGGAGGCCTCCCGGGGTCATGTGGCACTTGACGGACTCGGGGTCGACGTCTTCGGGGAGGACGTAGCGGCGGGTGAACTCGCGCTTCACGTAGCAGCCGCGGTCGTCCGACTTCTCCTCGTGCTTGCCGTGGATGATGACGCAGTTGTCCTGCGTCTTGACGCTAATCTCTTCGGGAGCGAAGTGCCGGGTGTCCACGCGAATGGCGAACTTGTCCGGAGTGCAGGCGACCGAGGCGCCCTGCTGTGACGGACGGACGCTGTTAAGGACCGACTCATGGTGCCGGGGTTGGATGTAGAACCTCTGGTGGTAGAATGGCGGGTCGAAAAGCTCGCCGTCCAGGAAGGAACCTCCAAATTCGTCATCGAAAAGGTGTCGCGCCATGTCCGAACTGCCCAACAGGTTGCGTTGCAGCAGCGGGAACAGCGCCATCTTGTTGTTTACTTCCAGTGGCGCGTCGTCTGCTTCAGAAAGGAAAAACGTCGTCTGCTAGCCGCAGCTGGTTTTTTTCTGCAGGTGGCTGCTCTCGATCGCAGCTTGCGAGCTTCTGCCCCTAGAAATTTAGCGTAAAAAAGTACAAAAAAATACCTAAGTGTGTTGTAGCACAGAAGAAATCCGCACCGGCTAAGGTTGTAATCGGCTGCCGTTAAACTACGTAGCTCTAGGCTTCAAAGGGAAGTTCGGACTTGATGCAATACTTCCCACTGTGGATGTAGAATTAGTGGTGAAATCTTACGACAGAACATGGTCCAACAGGAATATAAATATAAGAACTAATTCAATCGTTCGTTACATGCCAAAGCCACCATATGTTTACACCATAAGGGCGCTCTGTATAGCTAGGTACTCCAGGTTAATTTTGATTACCCGAGATAATTCAACTTGAAATGTAACATTGCCTTTTTTGCCTTCATCTAAATGAGGTAGCCGCACCGGCAGTCGAACCAGTTCCAGCAGCGTAAATCACGAAGGAATACACAATCTGACTACTTGACTTTTAGGCAGTGAACAATACGGATGGCACCGCCTGCCCTTCACTGACATTTTCAAAATTTGCCATGCACAAGATGAAAACCACGCGCTGACAGTATTCAATGGTATTAATGCCATCGATTGACAGTGCTGTCGCTAACGCCTAGTTTTTTCTGATACGAGCAGAAGGAATCACAACGGTGACATAACATATTACCTTTCAGCTATAGGCTCCGAGAATACCGACGGCGATTCAAGAACCCAAAGACGTCTGCTCCGAACTGTGGCTCAACGTCGTCTGCTCCCAGGACCCGAGGCGGCAGACGCGATCGAAACGGCGGAACCGAAGGGAAGAAGCGTCTCGGGAGCGCCGATTGGCCAGAATTGGGTCACGTGTCGTAAACAGTCGCAGTGCGACAAGGTCGTTCGGGAGCATTGACCATAACGGTAGACTACCATAGAGCACTCAAAACAAACAGGGCACCACCTGGTAGGTGTTCTGTGGCACCACTTCGAGCGTTTAGTGTCGACGGCGAAGGAGCAGCTGCACGCTTCACTTGGCCTAAATTATGCCACTTCCTCGCTTGCATTAACGCACAACTGCAGCCGTGTTGGTTCTTTTCTTTTCACTTAACTGCTTGCGCATGATCGATTAACAGTTTCACGATTCATCGAACGCTCCACGGCGATATTTGGCTATTAACGAGCAAAAGATATGCCCGTCTATCAACCAAAGTGAATGGTTTACACCACCCTCAGTGTTGTTGTTATGGTGCTCGAATATGCTTACCCGCAGAGCACGGAATGGAATCCCCGGCTGCATTCGATGGAGGCAATACGCTATAAAGAGCCGTGTGCTCAACCGTGTGCTCAAGGGGCTCCTATAAACCACACCGATTTCAAAAGACAGTAGTTTATCTCTCTCTCTTTCACCACCCTTCGTGTACAAGATCCATCTCCTCCTCGCCCATTATTTCTTCGTAAAACAGGTGGGATGTCAGCAGTATACTTTACGCCGAAAAGCGTAAAGTCGCCAGTCGCGACTTTACGCTTTTCGACGACACGCTTTGTGTCTGCGCTTGCGCAGAGAGGACAATGCACGGCAAAGCAGGGTCGGCAGATATATCTCTCGTATATCGGCCAATCAAGAGCCTACGTCATTCTGACGTCACGGGAACATGGCGTCATGAAATGTGCCGTCTGGACGGCAAGCACCGGCAGGGAGTAACGAGATAATTCTATACGTATTTTCGCAGGTCGTTTACCCTTTAGGTATACGCCCTAAATAACGCCAGGTTGTCGAAATTTCCAAAGCTGTAGATTGGTTTGAGACGTAACACTAGGAGGAGGAGAAATAAACTTTGTTATAAGAAACCAGCAGGTTTAGGTGGCCGGGCCTAAGCCTCCCATGAGGGGACGTCAAGGGCTTGCTGGGTCGCCCAGGTTTGGTCGTAAAGAGAGGGGATCCGCAGAGCCTCATGGAGCTTCGACGAAAGGGCGTTAGTGTGTCTCTACTAAATAATAATTTTTATTTTATGCTTAATTCACTCCACATTCGCGTGTGAATCGGAAACCGCCTCAATTTCACTGATGAATTGTCAAGCATTCACCTTATCATGCTATATAAGTGCAGCCTCAGAAAACGTCATGTCCGAACCCTGTAGCGATCGGGCTATGCCTTGAACCAGCGAGTCATTTGCCACGCCGGATTAGTGCAAAAAGGACAGTCTCGCCACGTCTGGTGTTGTGACCGGCGCCGGAGCTGAAGAGGGAGCGGCGCTCCTTTAATCTTCAAACAAGTAACCGAACGACCGGCTGCCTACTGTTAGGACCGGCGCCAGGTCTGACAATGGATCGGCGTTCCTTTTGATGTTCCTTTTAGTCGCCAAACGGGTTGGCGGCCTGTGTCCGCCATGTATTGTTCCCCCCTGGCCGGAGGGTGCGGCGTCTTGCCGCCACGACACCGTGAGCAGTTCGGGAGACCACAAGTGCAGCTTCTTCTTTGGAAGATGACGGCGGCGGCGGCGGCCGGAAATCGTCCCGCTAATTGAACGAGTCGTTCGGCGACCATTTGAAGCTTGTTTACGGCGGCCCTTTCGATGGATGCAGTCATCAACTTCAGACCCCTCGCCCAGCGACACCCCTTGACGAGGAGGAGCCACGTTCGTGCCACATGGCCGTGCAGTGACCACGCTTCAATTTTGAACGTTCACGTGGACCGTGCGTGCTCGTCACCCTCGCGGGTAATGTGTGATCCGTGGTTGGACGGTGCCCTCTGTACGCGGTCCCCGATCTAGGGATCTGGGGAGGACAGACCCTTTATAATGAGCCCCCACGGCTCATTCGGTGTGCTTTTTTTCGAGAAGAGAACCAGGCAGAACAGAGCAGAACCGAGCAGAACCATGTAGAACCAAGCACCATGGAGCGCTATGTTAGGAGTCATGTAGAGGCCTGCCACGTTTGAGGGCTCACCGTGTAGGGAGTTCGCAATGTATATATTGTAAATAAACCCTCTTCAAGTCTCTCTTCCTCCTGCCTCGACAACTTCATCCCGGACCTCCGGTGTCTGGAAACCCCGGTCGCAACAGCTGGTTGGCAGCGGTGGGATGCGAGTCTGCGACGGAGAGCGACATGTACCGGAGGCCAGCCGAAAGCCCTGGAACTCGGCGGGATCGAAGCAGCGTACCACCACCGCACGTAATGGGGTGAGTGCCTGGCTTTGTGCTTGAGATATATCGAGTCTTTTAGCCTAGATTCGTTAAAAGATAGATATAACCAACAACTGCCTGGCCACTGTGGTTGTTATCTCAGCACAAGGCAGCACTGGATGATTATCTGAGCAAGTACGCTAAAGCAGGAAAGCTTAGATGATTCAATAGGAACAAGTGGTAATGTTTCAAAATTTCTAAGGGTACGTTGCGGGTTAAATTTTAGGATGTTGTAAAAAGCAGGAGTGAAAAATTAACAAGAAAAAGTAGAGAGGGATGTTGGCCACGTAGTGCTACTTGGGTGCTTAAGCTTGTGGTCTCCGCTGTGAGATTTGCCAGGCTTCAATTTCTCTAGACCCAGAATTGAAACGCTGGTGGGTTTGTGTTTTGTCACAGCTGAGCCAAAGCAAAGTAGTCGCCATGGATCTTACGAGATTGACAAGAGAGGACCTGCTGAACCTGTGTTGGGATCTGGAGCTAGATTTTAATGATGATATGCCTGCTTCTAAACTCCGCGAAGTGATTCTCGAAAGCAATAGTGACAATGAGGAAATCGAGCACTTCGGGAATATGTACTTATTGGACCAGGAGGAGGAAGTACAAAGGGCGCAAAGAAAGGAAAGATGGCGCCAGGAGGAATTGGAAGCTGAGCGCAGGCATGAAGAACATATAAAAAGGATGCAGGAATTAGATGAAGAGATAGAAAGGCTTAATTGTGAATTGGTGGCATTGCAGCAGAGTGGTCAATCCATAGATGTAGCGCACGAACGGTGCGATGTAGCGGCGGTGCCATTTAAGACCGAAGCGAAGGCTACAGGTCAGACATCTGTAGATGAAGTGCACGAACGGTGCGACGTAGCGGCGGTGCCGATTAAGGCCGAAGAGAGGGCTACAGGTCAGAAATTTGCAGATGTACCGCACGAACGGTGCGTTTCAGCAGCGGTGCCGTTTAGGGCCGAAGAGAGTGCTGCGGGTCTGATATCTGTAGATATAGCGGCGGTGCCGTTTGAGGCCAAAGAGAAGGCTAGTGCCTGTAAGGGAATGGAACAGGTTTTAACCCATTCTGAGGGAAAAGAGCTCGCGGTCACAGCAGGGTGTGAGGGTTCCGTGGTGGTGGAGACGAAGTTAAGATTAACAGAGTGGTCCATCGAACCTTGCAGCCCTGTAGACCATGTTGATGAGCGTCAGAGGCGGACGAAAGGCTCCAGGTTTGGCACCAAGGAATGTGCCAAACGGAGAAGCGTCCGAAAAACAGAAGCGCGGCAAGGCTCGCGATCAGCGCGGCGCGTTTGACGAGGACCTTCAAACGGCGTGGCGGATTTGCGAGAAAAGGCCCGTTGTCTTCTCTGACTGGCTTAAATCGCATGCGTCTGAGCGGCCGGAGAGTAAGGAACAGAAGTGCGCAATCTACGCGGCCGCGGTCTAACGATGAACTGATAGGCAATCATCAGGACTGGGCGCGCGAGATGGCGGAGGAGCATATCGGTGATGAAGAACGTCAGAGTAGGACGAAAGGCTCCCAGGTCCGCACAAAGAAGCGTGCACAGGGGAGAAAGCGTCCGAAGGGCAACAAAAAGGCAAAGCTCGAGATGAGCACAACGCGTTTGAGTAAGGGTTTCAAACGGCGTGGTAAAATCGCGAGAAAAGTGCCGTTGTCATCTCTGACGGGTCTGTATCGTATGCGTCCGAACCGCCGGAAAAGAAAAGCGCATCGTACGCGGCAGTGTTTGAAGGATAGATTGCTAGGCAATTATCCAGACAGTCCGCGCGAAAAATCAGATGAGCATGTGGGTGCTGGTGAGCATCAGAGATGGGCGAAAGGCTCCGTAGACGGCACCAAGAGACGTGCAAAACGGAGAAAGCGCCGTAAAAACAGGCAGGCAAAAATCGCGACGCGTTTGAGGAATGTATTCAAATGGCGGAGCGAAATTTCAAGAAAGTTGCCGTATCGCAAGCGTCCAAGCGGCCAGAGAACAAAGAAAAGAGAAGCGCATCGTGTGCGTAAGTGGTCGAGGGGCAAGAGACCCTTCCGTTGTTCTCGCGGTGCATTGGACGGGGTGCGGGGCAAAAGAGTCGGTGGTTTTCGAGGGGCAGGAAGCGACAGCAAGTCGGCTTCGAGGAACGTCGCGGGGTTCGGTAGCAGGGCGATTGACGCGTGTTGTAGACCCCGCTTCTCGAGAAAATCGTTCCGGGCGCGACCACCGCGAGTTCGACTCAGAGTTGTTGCGAACAGCGGTTAGCCTCTCGGAAAACGTCGACTCGGGACTGTTGAAAGGAACATTTTGTTTTGTTTTTGTGATTTTGTAAATAACTCGTTTGTACTTTGTTTTCGTTAGCGCTCTATCATTTTGGTAGCCTATATGCGTTGTATAGATCTATTGGAAGGATAGTGACACGCATTAGAGCGTACAGAATTAGGCGTTTGGTCATCGGCACCGGAGTTGGTTTGTATGCGTCCGAGCCGCCGGACAAAACGAAAAAAAAAAAAAGCACGTTGGGTAGAAAGGCAGACCCTTTCGTCGCTCTATCGACGGCATGTTTGATGGACTGCGGGAGTGCGAGGTACTCAGCGAGAGTAAGAACGCAGGTTGTCAGCGCAGAGCTTTGCGGGGGTCGGAGGCGAAGCGAATGGGTTTTGCCATTGTTCCATTTCCCGTTCGCTAGAAAGACCCACAGGACGCGACACCGCGCGTTAGTCCCAAAAAGGAGTAGACATCCGTGAGCTTTTGACGATGGTCATTAGTGGATTTATTTGTGTTTGAAATTTGCTTTTGACTGTTTAAGTTGTTTTGGATTTTAATGTGTTTTTTTAAGAATCTCGTCTACCAAATAGTGTTTAGGTAACACATTTTTTTGGTTTTGTTCATTTCTTGGGCGTTGTACGTTTAGCTAAGGTAAGCGTTGTGCGATTGCATAAACGACACGCATAGGAGCCTGCGTCATGGTAGATACGTGTAAATGAGCAGGAGCAACGTTATGAACTAATTATGACTGAGCGTAGAGACGCAAAGTTATTGCTTGCGAGATTTTTCAGGATTCATGCGAAACTTTTTTTGTTGTTCATTTAATGTTTTGTTCGCATGTGTCCGGTGTGTAAGAAAAGCTAGCTCATGAGTTTATATGTATGCTTTGTGAAAGTGGCAACAGCAAGGGAACGGTTAGGTGGTATCTCCTCCAGGCAGGCGCACTGTGATGTGCGTTTGCGGATGTATAATAAAGATGTTCCTAATGCAGGTGCAGCACGGCAGTTATGCTTTCGTCTTCTCAAAAGGAATTGACGACTGGCTTTGGCGGCACTAAATTTCGGGAACTAAAAGATAGCGTGAAGTAAAATGCTTCATTTTATGAGTATGATACCTGGTGGGTTACGGCGGATTACTCACGCAAGCACTCGGGTATGCCACGGTGAGCGCATCACTTGACAATTAGTTTTCTTGAAAGCAGTTTGATGGGAAGATTATTATCGGATCGGGATTAGGAGTTTGGTGAAACCTCAGAGAAACGTCCGATTGCTGCTTTGTGTTTGGTAATACTGCTTAAGTAAGGTTGCTTTTGGATAATTTGTCGGACTCGACGTGTCTCAGTGCGGCAGGGTGCTCTCCCGTGCCTGTGGTGGTGTGTATGAATGCTTTTCCCAGAGGGGAGCCACAAGGAACGAGAGGGAAAGAGTCCTTGGCTGAGCGTCATCAGCAGTGGCCTGGAAGACAGCACTACACAGCGACACTTCGAGCAACCTGTGCAGCTGGTCACCCTCAGGTCGCTTCTTCCCGCCGGCGGACGAGCTGTTGTGACCGGCGCCGGAGCTGAAGAGGGAGCGGCGCTCCTTAATCTTCAAACAAGTAACCGAACGACCGGCTGCCTACTGTTAGGACCGGCGCCAGGTCTGACAATGGATCGGCGTTCCTTTTGATGTTCCTTTTTAGTCGCCAAACGGGTTGGCGGCCTGTGTCCGCCATGTATTGTTCCCCCCTGGCCGGAGGGTGCGGCGTCTTGCCGCCACGACACCGTGAGCAGTTCGGGAGACCACAAGTGCAGCTTCTTCTTTGGAAGATGACGGCGGCGGCGGCGGCCGGAAATCGTCCCGCTAATTGAACGAAGTCGTTCGGCGACCATTGAAGCTTGTTTACGGCGGCCCTTTCGATGGATGCAGTCATCAACTTCAGACCCCTCGCCCAGCGACACCCCTTGACGAGGAGGAGCCACGTTCGTGCCACATGGCCGTGCAGTGACCACGCTTCAATTTTGAACGTTCACGTGGACCGTGCGTGCTCGTCACCCTCGCGGGTAATGTGTGATCCGTGGTTGGACGGTGCCCTCTGTACGCGGTCCCCGATCTAGGGATCTGGGGAGGACAGACCCTTTATAATGAGCCCCACGGCTCATTCGGTGTGCTTTTTTCGAGAAGAGAACCAGGCAGAACAGAGCAGAACCGAGCAGAACCATGTAGAACCAAGCACCATGGAGCGCTATGTTAGGAGTCATGTAGAGGCCTGCCACGTTTGAGGGGCTCACCGTGTAGGGAGTTCGCAATGTATATATTGTAAATAAACCCTCTTCAAGTCTCTCTTCCTCCTGCCTCGACAACTTCATCCCGGACCTCCGGTGTCTGTAAACCCCTGGTCGCAACACTGGACGGAGGAAGCAACAGAGGCCGGCCCCACGAGACGTCGCCTGCTGAGTGACAGCGGCGCCAGCGGAGTGGAATGTCGCCAAAGAGGCTTTTGAAGCCGCCACTATCGCCACTCTATCTCCCGCC
>WOVY01010901.1:92500-177742 GCA_013436015.1 Rhipicephalus annulatus | reverse complement strand
TGTTCCCCCTGGCCGGAGGGTGCGGCGTCTTGCCGCCACGACACCGTGAGCAGTTCGGGAGACCACAAGTGCAGCTTCTTTTTTGGAAGATGACGGCGGCGGCGGCGGCCGGAAATCGTCCCGCTAATTGAACGAGTCGTTCGGCGCCCATTTGAAGCTTGTTTTACGGCGGCCCTTTCGATGGATGCAGTCATCAACTTCAGACCCCTCGCCAGCGACACCCCTTGACGAGGAGGAGCCACGTTCGTGCCACATGGCCGTGCAGTGACCACGCTTCAATTTTGAACGTTCACGTGGACCGTGCGTGCTCGTCACCCTCGCGGGTAATGTGTGATCCGTGGTTGGACGGTGCCCTCTGTACGCGGTCCCCGATCTAGGGATCTGGGGAGGACAGACCCTTTATAATGAGCCCCCACGGCGCATTCGGTGTGCTTTTTTTCGAGAAGAGAACCAGGCAGAACAGAGCAGAACCGAGCAGAACCATGTAGAACCAAGCACCATGGAGCGCTATGTTAGGAGTCATGTAGAGGCCTGCCACGTTTGAGGGCTCACCGTGTAGGGAGTTCGCAATGTATATATTGTAAATAAACCCTCTTCAAGTCTCTCTTCCTCCTGCCTCGACAACTTCATCCCGGACCTCCGGTGTCTGGAAACCCCGGTCGCAACAACTGGTTGGCAGCGGTGGGATACGAGTCTGCGACGGAGAGCGACATGTACCGGAGGCCAGCCGAAAGCCTGGAACTCGGCGGGATCGAAGCAGCGTACCACCACCGCACGTAATGGGGTGAGTGCCTGGCTTTGTGCTTGAGATATATCGAGTCTTTTAGCCTAGATTCGTTAAAAGATAGATATAACCAACAACTGCCTGGCCACTGTGGTTGTTATCTCAGCACAAGGCAGCACTGGATGATTACCTGAGCAAGTACGCTAAAGCAGGAAAGCTTAGATGATTCAATAGGAACAAGTGGTAATGTTTCAAAATTTCTAAGGGTACGTTGCGGATTAATTTAGGATGTTGTAAAAAAGCAGGAGTGAAAAATTAACAAGAAAAAGTAGAGAGGGATGTTGGCCACGTAGTGCTACTTGGGTGCTTAAGCTTGTGGTCTCCGCTGTGAGATTTGCCAGGCTTCAATTTCTCTAGACCCAGAATTGAAACGCTGGTGGGTTTGTGTTTTGTCACAGCTGAGCCAAAGCAAAGTAGTCGCCATGGATCTTACGAGATTGACGAGAGAGGACCTGCTGAACCTGTGTTGGGATCTGGAGCTAGATTTTAATGATGATATGCCTGCTTCTAAACTCCGCGAAGTGATTCTCGAAAGCAATAGTGACAATGAGGAAATCGAGCACTTCGGGAATATGTACTTATTGGACCAGGAGGAGGAAGTACAAAGGGCGCAAAGAAAGGAAAGATGGCGCCAGGAGGAATTGGAAGCTGAGCGCAGGCATGAAGAACATATAAAAAGGATGCAGGAATTAGATGAAGAGATAGAAAGGCTTAATTGTGAATTGGTGGCATTGCAGCAGAGTGGTCAATCCATAGATGTAGCGCACGAACGGTGCGATGTAGCGGCGGTGCCATTTAAGACCGAAGCGAAGGCTACAGGTCAGACATCTGTAGATGAAGTGCACGAACGGTGCGACGTAGCGGCGGTGCCGATTAAGGCCGAAGAAAGGGCTACAGGTCAGAAATTTGCAGATGTACCGCACGAACGGTGCGTTTCAGCAGCGGTGCCGTTTAGGGCCGAAGAGAGTGCTGCGGGGTCTGATATCTGTAGATATAGCGGCGGTGCCGTTTGAGGCCAAAGAGAAGGCTAGTGCCTGTAAGGGAATGGAACAGGTTTTAACCCATTCTGAGGGAAAAGAGCTCGCGGTCACAGCAGGGTGTGAGGGTTCCGTGGTGGTGGAAACGAAGTTAAGATTAACAGAGTGTTCCATCGAACCTTGCAGCCCTGTAGACCATGTTGATGAGCGTCAGAGGCGGACGAAAGGCTCCAGGTTTGGCACCAAGGAATGTGCCAAACGGAGAAAGCGTCCGAAAAACAGAAGCGCGGCAAGGCTCGCGATCAGCGCGGCGCGTTTGACGAGGACCTTCAAACGGCGTGGCGGATTTGCGAGAAAAGGCCCGTTGTCTTCTCTGACTGGCTTAAATCGCATGCGTCTGAGCGGCCGGAGAGTAAGGAACAGAAGTGCGCAATCTACGCGGCCGCGGTCTAACGATGAACTGATAGGCAATCATCAGGACTGGGCGCGCGAGATGGCGGAGGAGCATATCGGTGATGAAGAACGTCAGAGTAGGACGAAAGGCTCCCAGGTCCGCACAAAGAAGCGTGCACAGGGGAGAGAAAGCGTCCGAAGGGCAACAAAAAGGCAAAGCTCGAGATGAGCACAACGCGTTGAGTAAGGGTTTCAAACGGCGTGGTAAAATCGCGAGAAAAGTGCCGTTGTCATCTCTGACGGGTCTGTATCGTATGCGTCCGAACCGCCGGAAAAGAAAAGCGCATCGTACGCGGCAGTGTTTGAAGGATAGATTGCTAGGCAATTATCCAGACAGTCCGCGCGAAAAATCAGATGAGCATGTGGGTGCTGGTGAGCATCAGAGATGGGCGAAAGGCTCCGTAGACGGCACCAAGAGACGTGCAAAACGGAGAAAGCGCCGTAAAAACAGGCAGGCAAAAATCGCGACGCGTTTGAGGAATGTATTCAAATGGCGGAGCGAAATTTCAAGAAAGTTGCCGTATCGCAAGCGTCCAAGCGGCCAGAGAACAAAGAAAAGAGAAGCGCATCGTGTGCGTAAGTGGTCGAGGGGCAAGAGACCCTTCCGTTGTTCTCGCGGTGCATTGGACGGGGTGCGGGGCAAAAGAGTCGGTGGTTTTCGAGGGGCAGGAAGCGACAGCAAGTCGGCTTCGAGGAACGTCGCGGGGTTCGGTAGCAGGGCGATTGACGCGTGTTGTAGACCCCGCTTCTCGAGAAAATCGTTCCGGGCGCGACCACCGCGAGTTCGACTCAGAGTTGTTGCGAACAGCGGTTAGCCTCTCGGAAAACGTCGACTCGGGACTGTTGAAAGGAACATTTTGTTTGTTTTTGTGATTTTGTAAATAACTCGTTTGTACTTTGTTTTCGTTAGCGCTCTATCATTTTGGTAGCCTATATGCGTTGTATAGATCTATTGGAAGGATAGTGACACGCATTAGAGCGTACAGAATTAGGCGTTTGTCATCGGCACCGGAGTTGGTTTGTATGCGTCCGAGCCGCCGGACAAAACGAAAAAAAAAAAAAAAAAGCACGTTGGGTAGAAAGGCAGACCCTTTCGTCGCTCTATCGACGGCATGTTTGATGGACTGCGGGAGTGCGAGGTACTCAGCGAGAGTAAGAACGCAGGTTGTCAGCGCAGAGCTTTGCGGGGGTCGGAGGCGAAGCGAATGGGTTTTGCCATTGTTCCATTTCCCGTTCGCCTAGAAAGACCCACAGGACGCGACACCGCGCGTTAGTCCCAAAAAGGAGTAGACATCCGTGAGCTTTTGACGATGGTCATTAGTGGATTTATTTTGTTTTGAAATTTGCTTTTGACTGTTTAAGTTGTTTTGGATTTTAATGTGTTTTTTTAAGAATCTCGTCTACCAAATAGTGTTTAGGTAACACATTTTTGGTTTTGTTCATTTCTTGGGCGTTGTACGTTTAGCTAAGGTAAGCGTTGTGCGATTGCATAAACGACACGCATAGGAGCCTGCGTCATGGTAGATACGTGTAAATGAGCAGGAGCAACGTTATGAACTAATTATGACTGAGCGTAGAGACGCAAAGTTATTGCTTGCGAGATTTTTCAGGATTCATGCGAAACTTTTTTTGTTGTTCATTTAATGTTTTGTTCGCATGTGTCCGGTGTGTAAGAAAAGCTAGCTCGTGAGTTTATATGTATGCTTTGTGAAAGTGGCAACAGCAAGGGAACGGTTAGGTGGTATCTCCTCCAGGCAGGCGCACTGTGATGTGCGTTTGCGGATGTATAATAAAGAGGTTCCTAATGCAGGTGCAGCACGGCAGTTATGCTTTCGTCTTCTCAAGAGGAATTGACGACTGGCTTTGGCGGCACTAAATTTCGGGAACTAAAAGATAGCGTGAAGTAAAATGCTTCATTTTATGAGTATGATACCTGGTGGGTTACGGCGGATTACTCACGCAAGCACTCGGGTATGCCACGGTGAGCGCATCACTTGACAATTAGTTTTCTTGAAAGCAGTTTGATGGGAAGATTATTATCGGATCGGGATTAGGAGTTTTGGTGAAACCTCAGAGAAACGTCCCGATTGCTGCTTTGTGTTTGGTAATACTGCTTAAGTAAGGTTGCTTTTGGATAATTTGTCGGACTCGACGTGTCTCAGTGCGGGCAGGGTGCTCTCCCGTGCCTGTGGTGGTGTGTATGAATGCTTTTCCCAGAGGGGAGCCACAAGGAACGAGAGGGAAAGAGTCCTTGGCTGAGCGTCATCAGCAGTGGCCTGGAAGACAGCACTACACAGCGACACTTCGAGCAACCTGTGCAGCTGGTCACCCTCAGGTCGCTTCTCCCGCCGGCGGACGAGCTGTTGTGACCGGCGCCGGAGCTGAAGAGGGAGCGGCGCTCCTTTAATCTTCAAACAAGTAACCGAACGACCGGCTGCCTACTGTTAGGACCGGCGCCAGGTCTGACAATGGATCGGCGTTCCTTTTGATGTTCCTTTTTAGTCGCCAAACGGGTTGGCGGCCTGTGTCCGCCATGTATTGTTCCCCCCTGGCCGGAGGGTGCGGCGTCTTGCCGCCACGACACCGTGAGCAGTTCGGGAGACCACAAGTGCAGCTTCTTTTTTGGAAGATGACGGCGGCGGCGGCGGCCGGAAATCGTCCCGCTAATTGAACGAGTCGTTCGGCGACCATTTGAAGCTTGTTTACGGCGGCCCTTTCGATGGATGCAGTCATCAACTTCAGACCCCTCGCCCAGCGACACCCCTTGACGAGGAGGAGCCACGTTCGTGCCACATGGCCGTGCAGTGACCACGCTTCAATTTTGAACGTTCACGTGGACCGTGCGTGCTCGTCACCCTCGCGGGTAATGTGTGATCCGTGGTTGGACGGTGCCCTCTGTACGCGGTCCCCGATCTAGGGATCTGGGGAGGACAGACCCTTTATAATGAGCCCCCACGGCGCATTCGGTGTGCTTTTTTTCGAGAAGAGAACCAGGCAGAACAGAGCAGAACCGAGCAGAACCATGTAGAACCAAGCACCATGGAGCGCTATGTTAGGAGTCATGTAGAGGCCTGCCACGTTTGAGGGCTCACCGTGTAGGGAGTTCGCAATGTATATATTGTAAATAAACCCTCTTCAAGTCTCTCTTCCTCCTGCCTCGACAACTTCATCCCGGACCTCCGGTGTCTGGAAACCCCGGTCGCAACAGTATGTCTGATCCTTGGTGATGAGGTTTAACTTACGATAGTCTACGCAAGGACGCGGATCTTTGCCGGGTACCTCCAGAAGAATTAACGGGGAAGTGTAATCACTTTCACACGGCTCAATCACGCCCAATTCCAGCATCCTGTTAACCTCTGCTTTTATTAGCTCAAGCCGGCGAGGTGACACCCGATACATCTTAGATCTTACCGGTTCCGATGAGGTAAGCTCTATGTCATGAGTGAGGACGGATGTCCGGCCTGGCTCGCTTACAAATCTGTCCTGAAACTCGGTCAAAAGACCACGAAATTCCTGCTTCTACTTCATTGTCAGCTGTGACTTTGATACTAAATCATCAACTCTTTTCTCGATCGGGACTTCATCCGATTCGGGAGCTAATTCAGGAATTTCTGCCGGAACCTCTTCCGGAACATTTAAAGTCATGTTCACGATGGCTTCCCTCTCTTTATAGGGTTGGAGTAAGTTGCTATGATACACCTGGTGTACCTTACGACTTCCTGGTAATTTTACCACATAGTTGGTGTCAGACAATTTTTGAGTAATTTCGGCCGGGCTGACCCATTGCACTTCAAGCTTATTCTTTTGGGAGGGCCTCAACAACATGACCCTGTCTCCTACAGCAAAGTGTCGCGCTTTAGCTGTCCGATCGTAGTAAAGCTTAGCCTTCTGCTGTGCTTTGGTCATCGCACTCTCGGTCAGTTCTTGGGCTTTTGTTAGACGATCCAATAAGGTGAGGACATATTCCACTACTACAGGATCATCACCCTGACCTTCCCACGACTCTCTCAGCATACGAAGAGGAGACCGCAGTCTGTGGCCGTAAACAAGTTCCGCTGGCGTAAACCCTGTTGTCTCATGTGGTGCAGTTCTTAGTGCAAACATCGTTGCAGGTAAGCACATTTCCCAGTCAGTTTTTCGTTCAAAACACAAGTCTCTTAACACTCGCTTCATCACGGAGTGAAGCTTCTCTATCGAGTTCGACTGCGGATGGTAGACTGAACTATGCAATAATTTCACGCCACACCGCTCTAGAAAGGTTGTCGTTAAGGCACTCGTGAAAATGGTGCCCTGGTCTGATTGTATCTCGGCAGGAAAGCCTACCCGGGCAAACACGGACAGAAGTGCGTTCACTACTTCCACGGAACTTAGCTCTTTTAGCGGGACCGCCTCTGGAAATTTAGTAGCTGGGCAGATTAAGGTCAGCATGTGACGGTAGCCTGAAGTTGTCTTGGGCAAAGGACCTACTGTGTCGATTACCAACCGACGAAAGGGCTCCGTGATTACGGGTACCAGCTTCATTGGAAATTTCGCCTTATCTCCCGGCTTACCCACTCGCTGACACACATCGCAAGATTTTACAAACCTCTCTACATCTTTAAAGCATCCAGGCCAGTAGTATTCCTGTAAATGACGAATTTTCGTCTTCTTTACGCCTAAGTGGCCTGACCATGATTCTCCATGCACCAAACTAAGCAAATCCTGACGATACGCCAGAGGTACGACTACCTGGTCAAACTCTACTCCTCGCCTATCTAGATATTTTCGATAGAGTATGCCGCTCCTCTCTTGGAATCTCACATTTCGTTTGGCGATCCCCTCTTTCGAACTGTCCTGGAATTGCTTAAGCGTCGGGTCCCCCTTTTGTTCGGTTATTAATGAAGCGGGGCTCACCTGCAGCAGCCGACTGAAATTATCCGAAGTTGGCATGACACACAACTCTTTTGTATTTCCTAGTACCTGGAATGTGTCACCCTCTGTGCTATCCTCTGTACTACCAGGAATCGGCTTGGGAGCAACGGCATTTTCTATTTGCTCGGTCAACGAGGCGTAATTGACCCCTTCCAATTCGGGACGAGGTTCAACGTCGCCTTTGGGAATAGTTGCCTCCGTGACTACGGCTTCTGCAGCCTGTTCTCGCACAAGTCTATTTGTTACCGTGGTGTCCAACTCGCAACCAGGCCCGTTGTCGATTTGAGGCTTGTTTGCCTCAGTGAATGTTGCTCTCGCAGCCAGCGCACGTGCCTTCGATCTAGTCAGTGCCTGCACTATGCCTTCTCCCAACGTTAGACCTTTCTCCTTCAGCATTTGATCTGACTTATTTGAAAATAAGTAAGGATACTGAGGGGGTAGATATAGCGATACCGCGGCTTCCGTTTCAACGTACCAAATGCGCCTTTAAGGACAACTTTAGCTACGGGAAGGCACTGACTGTTTGTTTCTACGGCTTGTCTAATCCAGGCAAAGTTTCCTGAATACTGTCCGGACTGAACAAAGGATGGATGAACTACGTCCATAGTGGCTGCGGAGTCTCTAAGAACCCGACACTGCTTGCCGTTCACGGTAAGGTCGTACATATAGGGCTCTAACAACTTCATGTTCTCGTCGGCTTCATTTATAGATAATAAGGCCACCTTTTCTTTCGGGCAGTGTTTCGCGAAGTGCCCTGTTTCGTGGCAATTGAAACAAGCAGCCGGTTTTCTCGCCTCAAATTTCCTTTTTCTTGCCTCTGCCGACGCCCCATGGTTAGATGAATTGTTTTCCTCACCCTTTTTTGCGAGACTTGTCGGTTGTTTTCTAAACGGCGCCTTATTCGGTAGTAGGAATTTTTCCCTTTTTGGCTCGCTGTTTGCCCCGAGGGCGCGGCGCGTAACGAATTCTTCAGCGAGCTCTGCGGCTTTCGCTACGGTGTTCACGTCCGGTCTATCCTGCACCCAGAACCTCACCTTTTCTGGTAACCTTTGATAGAATTGTTCCAGACCGATACACTCGAGCACCTTGTCATGATTCCCATACGCCTTTGCCTCTTTGAGCCACTCCCCCATGTTGGCCATTAACTTGTAAGCAAACTCCGGGTATGAATCATTGTTCTCTTTTACGGCGTTGCGAAATTTTTGTCTGAAACCTTCCGCTGACAACCTGTATTTCTTGAGAAGGCTCGACTTTACCTCACTGTACTCGTCAGCCTCCTCTTTCGTGAGGCGCGCGATTACTTCTGAGGCCTCCCCTGGAAGTAGGGACAACAAGCGTTGAGGCCATGTATCCTGGCTGAAACCTTGCCTTTCACAAGTTCTCTCAAAGTTGACGAGAAACAGCCCAATGTCCTCCTCTAGCTTGTACGATCTCATTAGGTCCGTCATTTTGAACCTGACCCGCTCTGCGGTACCGGATGCCTCGCTGCCTCCTGCTCTACTATTATGGCTAATCTCTAGCTCGAGGCGCTTCATTTCAAGCTCGTGCTTTCGCATCTTATCTGCCTCGGCTTCTGCCGCTTTCCTTTCGGCCTCCGCCGCCTTTCTTTCGGCCTCGGCCGCTTGCCTCTCCTGAATCTCCTCGACACATTCTGACAGCTCGTCATCCTCCGCCCCCAATGCGAGAATCGCCTCTATCAGCTCTGGCTTTCTTTGAGAGTCCGACACCTCCAGATTCAACTCCCTTGCAAGTAGCAACAACATGGACTTTCGCAGGGATTTCAGATTCATGGCTGCCTCCAGTACCGCTGTCTCTGTTCCACAAAGATTCCTGTCCTGCAACTAATTAACCTTGACGGCAACGACAGCTCTAGGTTCCTGCCTTGCCTCAAGTTTTCCGTTAACTTAGTCTACAAATAAAGCTTCAAAAAGCTCTTATACGGAATCCTGCCCTGCCACTGTTAACCTTGACGCCACTGACAGAAAGAGCTTAACCAAGCTATCACACAATTTCTGCCTGACGCAAGTTACCTGTTAACCCAATGACTAAGACAGCCCCTCTCTACCAGCTTTTACTTAACACATAGAGTAAATGCCTGGTAAAATTTAACAGAGAAAGCCGGCACTCACCCAGTTCGCAGTCATGTCTCCGGCGTCGTGCCTCTCAGAAGTGCCGTTAGATTCCCTCTGGAAGTCGATGAGCTCGTGTCATCCTTCTCTTGTCGTCCCGTTGTTGGACTTCGGGCTCACTCCGTCCAGTGGTCGCTTTCGGGGTTATCAGCATCCCGCCGCTGCCATCCAGTTGTTGGGACTCCGGGTCCTGCCGGTCTCGTTTTCGGTAGCTGGCCCCGTCGCAGGATCCATCGTCCAACAATTCAGCGAGAAGAAGCGCCCGAACGAACGACAGAGATTTATTTACATGTGGAGAAGTGATCAACTGATCCAAAGAGAGAAGAGTGAGAGATACAAAACGACTTCGGCATTTTATAGCGCCGCGTTGCCGACACTGGGCGCACTGTCCGCATCGTCAGCCAATACGGTGGCTCCGGCACCTCGGCCACGAGAGAGGGGGAAACACACCTCACAACACATGGAGTGGCACAACCAAACACGATGTCCATATATGGTCATGGCGCCCTAAAATGTTGCCAAACATGGTCACGAACGCACAGCAGATTCCGGAGTTCTCCCGGCGAGAGGAGGAGCCTGAATGGGGAGGTGGGGGTGGACGACACAGTCGGTCAAGAACCGGTTCTCCCCCAAACTTCTCTTGCTTGGTTCCCTAGGGCCGGTCGTAACAATACGTTCTAGTTTATTTTTAATACCTCTCCACGCTGCGCTAGCGCATTCGAACTTCAGACGGACATACGTTTTGTAGGCAAGCGGCATGATATCTTTCGAGGCTCGGCCTAATTTCCATCGTAGGAAGCACAACTTTTGATATGCCGACTGACAAATGTTTTCTATGTGAGCACACCAGTTTAATTTATCTGTTATAAATGCACCCAAGTATTTAAAACTAAATAGTTTCACCAGCATATTATCTCATATATGTAGCGAACCGGATGTGCGTCTGGTTAACCTCCCTGCCTTTCGTTGCATCTCTCTCTCTCTCTATCTATCTATATATCTATCTATCTTTCCCTCCCTATACGCAAACGAAAGCACCTCGTTCTTTTTTTTTTGTAATGTGTCTGTAAGTGGCTTTCTTAATGTTAATTTCCATACCCCATTTAGAACGCCATCCTGCGACCTGCGGGTCAGCAGCCGAGTACCTTAGCCACTAGTCTACCGCGGCGGTGCAGACGTCGCACTTTAGTATCACAACATGTTTTACTAAAAGGCTCTTATCGACGGCGCGCGCACCGATATCAAAGTTTCACTCTCTCTCTCTCTCGCTCACTCTCCATTCTCAGAAGGACTCGCCGCGACGGCCCCGATTTCCCAGACGTGAATGGGACAGCAGCAGACAAAATGCCGTCAAACAAGGGAAGCGAGCGAGCGCCAGCTTAACACTCCGCACAGTTCGAAGAAAGTACTGAAGGACTCGAAGAGTGAGGAGACGAGGCAAAGGGCTCCAATACAAACGATCGAGACAAGGAAGCGAGATCAAGGCCATTCTTCGGCGCGGTCGAAACATCAGTGCCTCGTAAAACTGGCACTGTACTTGGAGACAATCCAGGTTTCACTAGCATATTGCAATTTTCTGAGAGTCCGCTCTTAAGTGGGGCGCGGAATCGCGCAACAGGACGTGACATGCAGGATATGGTACGTCCAACAGAAACGCGCTAGTTTCTGCTATACAGGGAAAATAAGAATAATGCATGCGTCAAATTAATTCAATTTACGTAACACACGCGGTCGGCCTATGAACTATATCGACAAAAGCTATATGGGAGACCAGCGCTGGATAGGTGACGCGCCGAAAAAGGGCCCCAGAGATTCGCGACATAACTGAGCCGCTCGCGCATACGACCGGCCGCATGGATAGATGAATGTAGCCGGCTGTGCCCTTTGGATCAGGCGGCGGCTCACACCACCTAGCCATAAAGTCAAGTACTATCACTGTGTGTTTAAGGATTGAATTTCACTCGTGCCTCGCTTGTAGCCACCAATCTGTTAGCCCCGCCGCGGTGGTCTAGTGGCTAAGGTACTCGGCTGCTGACCCGCAGGGCGGGTTCGAATCCCGGCTGCGGCGGCTGCATTTCTGATGGAGGCGGAAATGATGTAGGCCCGTGTGCTCAGATTTGGGTGCACGTTAAAGAACCCCAGGTGGTCTAAATTTCCGGAGCCCTCCACTACGGCGTCTCTCATAATCATATAGTGGTTTTGGGACGTTAAACCCCACATACCAATCAATCAACCAATCTGTTAGCCTCCTCCTGGTTGTTTCTACCCGTTTAAAGTCTATTTTGACGTTAAAGAACCCCAGGCGGTCTAAATTTGCGGAGCCCTTCACGTCTCTCATAATCATAGGGTGGTTTTGGGACGTTAAACTCCACAAATGAATCAAAGTCTATTTTGCCTTCACTGTCCGTAAACCCCAATGCTTTGAAAAGTTCGGCGCCGTTATCTTCGACAATAGGGTGTAACCCTTTAAAGAACATTATCAAATGTTCAGCCATTTCCTCCTCCTCTCCACACGCACTACATACCGTGTCTGGGCCTTCGTATTTTGCTGGGTACGTTTTAGTCCGCAATACTTAAGTTCTAGCCTCGAAGAGCAAAGAACTACCCCGAGAATTATCGTGGTTCACCGCTGAGAGCGCTCGTACGTGGTGGTGTCGGGTGGTTAAACCATTTATCGAAAACAAAAGAGGTATGCAGAGATTACCTGATAAGAGGACGGCTCGCACAAGTACGCGGGGCGTGCACCGTTCCCGTGCTTGTTCTGGCACGAACAGCTCATAGCGCTCGTAATACAGCACTTTGGTTGACTTTATCGCTCGATATCGCTTTATCTTATGTCTACTTTCAGAGGATAGCACTGCGAAACTGACACAAGCTATGCAAGAGGATTAGGTCAGCGCGATCACCTTGGATATGCGCGCTTCGACCGTCAGGGCAACTGCGGAAACACCAGCGCCGGTTCTCTATCACGGCGAAGGGAACCCGAGAAGTCACGTGTCACCGACGTACACACCTCGAAACGTGGGAAAAATTGACGCCGCAAGGAACACCGCCTGTGAGATGTAGTGGCTCGTGATTCTCTCTGAGTCACATTATCTCACCATGTTTCAAATAAACGAAAAAAAATGTTTACCTAGTCATCCCAGAACTAAAGGCGTTATCGAACTAATTGAAACGACTATTATAAAGTAGTGTGTAGAAGTATTGAAGTTCTGTTTACAATAACAGTAGTGCCGCCCTTCTGATACTTCGAAGGCGTACACGTTGACCACAGACAGCCATTGAGGAAAGGTGAAGTTCCACCGACCACGCCCCAAGGCCTGCCTGTAATTAATGTGCACAATGCAGTGGTTGTAGAGCACGGCACGGTCGGTGCGGTGAACTATCTACAGCTTCCATGCGTGATTAGAAAAACATCGCGCGCGCACGCACGCACACGCTTGCACTATTGGAGGCCATAGCCTATATACGCTTCACTCGTGATAAACATAAGCGTTATTGTATATCCAGGGTGAATTCGGCGCTTCCGACAAAGCGCCGCGACGAGACGTAGCCAGGTGACGAATAGGCGTGCAAAATTGCGTGCTTACAGCAGGCAAAAACATAAAAGTTGCAAAACGTGTCCACCCTGCCACAGCCATGGCATCGGCAAGAAACAAGTGAGGGCACGTGCAGTGTTGTTTTTCACTCGTTTGACTATGCCGCTTTGCAAGGCTAAGCTGACCAGACAGCCTTGCGCGTGCCAATTTTGCTGCCACTGTTCCCAACATGTATATTTGGAAAAAAGGACTGGAACATATACTCATAAAATGTCGCACGTACGTGTGTTGCAGATGTACATTGGCGTGTAGGCACTCACTGAAGCATATATACTTATCCAAAACGGTTAACCCGGTTAACCGCCTATACCTGGCATCGCGATGCTATGTCTATGCCAGATTATTACACTTGCCCTCTTCTGGAAGATTACGTCTGCACACTGACGTGGTTTGAATAACGCAAAAAACACAGGTGCAATCAGTGATATATATATATATATATATATATATATATATATATATATATATATATATATATATATATATATATATATATATATATATATAACGGCTATAGGAAGTATATCCTTCAGGCTCTGGTACTGTTGAAAGTAACGTACTTCCCACACAACGAACGTTTTAGCACAGCTTAATGTGACATTTCGGCCGTGGGACTCGCCTTCCCAGACAAAGGCCGGTCCCAGTCCCAAAGCTGAAACGTCGGAATAAACTGTGCAAATTCGTTTCTTTCGATATATATATATATATATATATATATATATATATATATATATATATATATATATATATATATATATATATATATATATGCGCATTACATGCACTCTATCAACCAAACCTTTTTTTATCTAAAATAGAATACGGATAGACTCTTCAGCTTGCACGTAACTGGGCGGTAAAACAAACTGCAGCGCGGAGAGCTCCTAGTTACGCTTGTGCCGATATCATCAGGTGGGACGACTTACCGTAAGGGAACATTGCTTGGAAATCACTTGGACGCCTCAAAGCATTTGCCTGCATTAAAGTTCACTCGCTGGGAAGATGGACGGCTGCGACTAGAGTTACTCTATATGTTACACCTGTAGGCAGCACAGTTCAGCTTTTGTCTTCCAGACGCCGCTAGCAACCATGCGTTGCATGTATGCAGATCAGAACGAGCAGGAAGGATAACTCGAGCGCAAGACTCCGTCGACACAGATTTGAACTCACAGCCCAGATAGCGCACACAACACATTACGCGGCTAATCACGCGCTTCGCCTACGATGGCGCACGATCAAGCACACCTACGTGACACAAAATACCATCCTTCCTCGTGAAGTTCTTCTAGTTCAGCCTGTGTAATCAGCAGACAGAGCGTACGCAACAAAAAGTGCCAGAGTCCAGACGTACACACATGTAATAAGTTCTCGTGTTGTAAAAGAGATAAGACAAAAAATGTTTCGGTTCAGGAGAGATCGGCGCACGCACGCACGAACGACTGCCTCGGAGCGCCGAAGAGCTGGACTGCAGAGAGATAACCCAGCCCGTCCAGGCCCGTGGGCACGAAGACCCTCAAGGATGTTCCCTTGACCTAGCGGAGTTGCGCACTCTCGTATCGCTATCAGTGCTGCCGGCCGCAGCAGTGGAAGTCTCAGAACGTCCTCGCTGCTCGCGCGGATTCTAAACGTCCCAATGGCGGGGCTAAGGAAGTTGTCCGTACGCAGATGTAATGGGCTGCGCAGAACAAGAAAAAAAAAATGGGAGAATTGAAAGAATCCAGAGCGACGTCTGGTCACACATGTCCCCCGCATGCCTAGCGCGATATATACTCAGCGGCGCACACAGTTCATGGATAACATAAAAAAGCATCCCCGAGTGACATTAATTAAGAAAGTTTAATTAGGCGGTTTTTAAATTTCCTTTGTGAGCCTCCCTATTGAATGACTTCGGTAAAAAAGGTGCGCGATCAAAGCGAGTTTGCATCGAACCGTGATGCAGCATAGATAACAATCGTCAAGGCGATACTGATAAACGGTACAAGGTCTTGCCCAGCACTTTCGTACAATAGTCAAACTGGTAAATGTGTACACAATTCACGAAAACGCTTCTCGCGGCACGGACTACGCCACTTGACATATCGCCCATACTTTACATACCCCTGGTCATTATGAAGTTTCACGGAGCCCGATCAATACATAGATGGTCATATACAGCCATGCAGGTGATCATATAAGCTTTCAATGAACGAAAGAGTTCCGGCGGATAAATGCAACATGGCTGCATAGAGACAAATAAAATAGCCACAGTGAAATGCGTAAACATATGCATTAAGATTAGGACGATTAGTTGTATTCGCTATAAACGTCAAGTAGGATAATATTTGGAGGTTGTGTTTTTTGAGGCAAAATGCGCAAGTTTCAGCAGTAGCACTGATTGACCAGAACCCATTAATTCCCAATAGTCTGGAGTACATTGTGAACCCATGTAATATCGCTGCATCCGCCTCAGCTGAAATGATGTACTTATTGAGTATCTGCTGAAGCCCACTTCGTTGTGAGAAAGTATAATCGATTGAAGTGCATGCATGCATGCACTGCGACCTTACAGACAGCCCCTCCCTGTGTAGCAATACCCAAGTATATGTGAAATTATAGCATAACTTCCATAGAAGCCCATGGATCCAATAGTAGGCGGCTCATTGCCACCGTCGCCATCTACAGGAGGGGACAACTAACAGCAAACAAGAATAAAAAACAAATATGACGTCACAATAAGAATTGGGAGCAACGTCACGCATTTTCTCTACATACAGCGACATTAATTTTTTTTAATCGCTGACAGGTGCCGTTCTTAATATGCGATTTCATTGCGCCCTGTGGCTCGCTAATTGCATGCGGGAGAGAAAAAAGAAAACTAAGGATTTAGGAAGCAAAGTTCTTTTATTAGCCAAAATGCCGCACTTACAATATGCACAAAAAACTTCACCCAGGCGATGGTGAGACAACTGTTCACGAGCACAATAACATATTAGTTCGAAAACTCACGTTGCCCTATCATGAAAAACCATTGCAGCGAGACAGCAGTTTTGAAAGTATAGAATTGGCAGCCGTAGACTACAGAGTCTTGTTGCTTAGCCTGTCACGTTCGCAGTCACCAAAGGCGAGGGCATGCCGACCGTGCACCAGCGAAAGCAGTCGGCAGTCACAGGAGCGGCTATCTACATAACCTGTGAGCTAGTTGAGCTATGAAATGCACATAAAAAATACGTATACTTCTGTAGGTACGCACGACACCACCACGAAAAAGTGAGCGATGCCTCGTTCACCTGGTAATGCGCCGAACCAAAGAACACGCCAAGATAAACACAAGCTCTCATAGCATATTGCCAGGATACGGCCCCCAAATCCGCTGGCCCATGTTACCAGGCTGTCTGTGTGCGCCCGATGTTTCTGAAACTAAACGAAAAAAAGGGCGCTCAACCACATACCAAGGACCAAACCATTTATTTAAGTAATCAACTAATTTTTGTCACAAATAAAAATAAAACTATAGAAAATAAGCATTTAATTAATTTTTGTTTGCGCTGTTTGTCCCCCTCACCTAGCCGCTCTTCAGTCGTCACGCGGTTGTTGATGCCCATCGCAATAGGTTTCAGACCACTTTTCGTTCAGACTTTCTCGCGAACTATTTAGATTGACCTTGGCAATACAGCGTTCCCCATACGCTATACTAAACTACTGCCACGTTGCGAAAGAAGGATATATATGTGAAAAGCAGTGTATACTTGAGGGCTCCCTTTTCCGTGTTTTGACACATTATTAATGATATCTAACAGACAATGATGCCAAGGAAAGTATAAGAGAAGTTATTAGACCGAATCGTAATGTAAATGTGAAGAAAGAAAAGATGGCGAAAAGATAACTTGCCGTAGGCAGGGACCAAACCTGCCACCTTCGAATAACGTGTCACGGCGGCTATCTCCCCTGCCACTTTATTGGGTATATATGTGAATTTAAACGTGGAAGTGTCAATCAGCGCCATCTGTAGCCATGGCGGCGAGTGTGGCACACTCTTTATGAGCCTGTTTGGCGTCACGTAGCACGTGAACTTATTACGAGCTGGCAGCTGACCAATAGTCCTCCGTATACAACCTAAAGGCACCATATATATATATATATATATATATATATATATATATATATATATATATATATATATATATATATATATATATATATATATATATATATATATATATATCATGCACGGCGTCAGCATACACTGCGCAATGGTATACAAATGCTGTGCAAGGAAGCCGTCCTTTTCTAAGCGACAAGACAAAGCTACTGATGACAGACGGCTCGTCCCCTCGAGTCTTGAGACATGACGACGCCGTGAGCGAGGTGACGACGCGGCGAGCGGAGCACTTGCGCATGTTGTGTATTTAGGCGCGGCAGCAGCCAAGAGCTTCTGCTGGCCCCGACGGGCGACCATTCAGAGCCCCTGCCCAGTCGTGTAGCGTTTATTCCGGGCTCAAATCTTCCCGACGCTTTTCTTTTAGGCGTGGACCGGGGCGTCGCTCTATATGGCTATCACTCCCTCCAGCACGCGGTATAAAGTGCCGGCCCGTGTCCGTGAAAAACGGCCTTCTACTGCCACCACTGCGCCGAGAGAAATGCTCGCGTGTGTATCCGAAGCCATCCGTTCAGCGGTAAGAAATATGAAAGAAAAAGAAAAATACAGTTTAAATATTGTTTACGTAGCCCCAGTACAGGATATGAAGAGGCATACAACGCGCTTGAGCTTGTTCATAACTGGTTGCTGCGCCGCTTAGCAAGCATTATTTGTTACAGAACGCACGCTAAAAGTTTTGTTTCTTCCATTACCTAGCCGGCCAACGCACGGCAGTTGTGTTTTCGGTGCTATATGCGCGGCTTGTCCATGTTAACGTTTCGTCTGTTAAAGCGAATGTAGCGACAGGTCAGACGAACTCCACACACAGCGTACAGCACGTCAAACACGCGAGGGAAGAAGACGAGGGTACTCACTATAAATCTTTGATATATCCTGCCGCAAACTAATAATAAAGCACATGCTGATAATCCACGTTAGTTTATGCCATTATTATACAGTGCAAATGCGCACAGGTAATCAATCGCAAGCAGCCAAGGTGGTCCATCCCGCTCAGACAACCAGCAAAACAAACGCGTTGCACGGCATTACCACGCACACAAATAGCTGACCTGCAGTACTGCGGCTTGACTATGCAACACCATCGTGCCACTGAATGTCAGCAGCCGAGGGAATAGACTACGCATGACGAGCGCGCGCAAAGGTGCGTGATTACCACGAAGGGCATACCGGGGGGAACGCAAACAAGCAGGAAAACAAGCAAACCATGCAAAGCTCGAGGCACCCCCCCCCCCCCCTCCTGGCCGCCACGGATTGCCCGCGACTTGGAAAACGATGCGCGAGCGAGTGGAGGAAGATCAGTCGGGCGTGTGAGCGCCCAAGGGCTCTTCCTCTGCGGCTCGGCACAGCAGGACTGACCGATGATGTAAACATATCGCGGAGGCGCATCGGCGCTGTCATCATTCGTGGGCTTGCAGTCGACGGCACAGCTTTGTATACATGACTGCGAGGCCTATATTTGCCTTTGGCATAATGTGTAGTATGGTATAAAAAATAAAATAAAATGTAGGCACGTGAACGCATATCGTCGAGAGGGTCATTTAAGCCGAGAGGATGTAGAAACCCTCTCTCATTTCACCTACATAAGACGTTTTTGCCGCAATAAAAAGGCGAGTTACGTTACCGTTCGGTAAAGAAAAGAAATCAAAGAAGAAAAAGTGCAAGAAGGCTTTTCGTGCTATAACGACGACGACGTGCAGCATACGGGCATCTAACATTTTACTCCATCCAAAACCCGACGGTCAGCATCGAACAGGCAACCATCGGGCCATCAGCCGAGCACTGGGCACTCCACGGCATATATACCGAGGAGGGGGTCAGAGAGCGGAGCGAAGTTGCCGCCATTTGCTTAGAGGAAACCACGCTGCAGTATAGCTGGAATATTGTTGCGGTGTTGTTTGCGTGGAACCGCGCGGAGCCTACAGGGAAGCAGACAGCGTAAAACACCGGCCTCGTCTTTCCCCCCGGAGACAACGACCGTGAACAGGTGCCGACTTGTCGCCCTAGCCAGCTGTAGTCACCTTGATACACCCCTCCAAAACCTTTGCGCGTGGATCGTATACATGCTGGCGGTAGCAGTTGCGCAAGAATGGCAGCGCAGGAAGACGTGAACGTCCCACCATTGACGAAACCATACTCAAGTGTTGACGCTGAATGGCGTCTCCGGGCGTAGTTTGTGGAAACACACACCCACACAAAAACGTATACACAAGCATTGTGCGGCTTCAGGAAAAGCACCCAGTCTGCGGATGGCGTTGCATAAATAACTGTACGCGGTAGAAGCCTGCATTCGCCTGCCGTGTATCTTTCAGTGCGTATATAACGTGCGCTTTCACAGACGGGTGATACAAGATGCGCCCATTGACTGCGATGAGCTCAGCGTTTTCCACCCCACACGAGTACGCAAGCCACCAGTACACAAGTAGGCACCAGGCAGCGGTGAAAACGAACCAACTTATGGCAAAAATGGCGGCCAGTGACAAACGGCTTTTACGATGGAAGATGTTCAATATATCCCTCAGGGATTTTTTTGGCCGTCTTTTTTTTTTCAATATTCTTCCAGATAGCAGCGGTCAGAGCAGCGGGAAACTTTCCTCTCCAATTAAGATGCGGAACCGGAACGTGGTCAGTGCACGCTGGACGTTCAGGTCATCGTTTGTTCGCGTCGTGGCGGACCACTCTGACATCTTCCCACAGGTGTCCTTGCGAGAGGTTATCAATGTAGGGGACATTATCAAGATATAAAACGGAAAACGCCTCCAGCACGACAGAGAGCTACCACCTAAAGGACATGATACTCCTTGCTTTTCAGGGAAGACGGGATGTAGAACACAATGCCCACCACACCCACGGCTCTAGCTCTCTCATAAACTGTAGGTCACACAATTACTAAACAACGAGTTTTTTTTTTTTTTTGTCGCCAACGGGTTCACATTGCATAACGACATTTGGTGACTATACTCGGGCACTGAAACTTACTTCGACACGTGTTCAAGGGTTGCTAGGCTTTATTCACTGCAACAAATATCCACTGCAGACGCGCAAAGAAGTAAGCATATTTACAGTCGCGCTGAAAGCACCTAGATTATACGCTTCCAATGATAGGCTGTTGACCTCCGCGAAGCGTGTGCAAAGTGCCTCATCCAATATTTCCATGCAACTGTACTCGATTGATATCGGAGGTTCTAGGAGGTAATAATTACATATTAAGGTTACCTTAATAAGCCATTTAGAGGTTTCATATATCGTATATCACGCGGATTATATAATTATAGTAGGTTAGGGTGGGGTAAAATGCGTCAAAAATTTGAAAATAATGAATATTATTTTTATTCTACTCTTAACATTAAATCTCAATGCAGGAACTTTCCTTTGTGTACAAGGTATGTGCTGCATAAATATTACCATGTTGCCTCAATTCCAAAAGATGTTCTAAAAAATAAATAAAAAATGCACCAGGAGTCTTATTTTGCACCAACCTGCGGGGCAAAACGAGATACAGAATGGGCTAAAGCGAGACATTGTGAACAAAATTTTATCCCTTCAGATCTTAGAGTAGAATAACCTGAAATTCACTCCGCGGGCCCCCACGCAGACTCCATGAGCCGACTCCTTGCACTCCATGCAATCAATCCAGACAACCTGGCGCTGGGTTGCTCCAAAACTCCTATCAGATCAAGCACCCCCAGTCTTTCTTTGTGCTAATCGCGTTTTTTGTTGAACCCTTGCACTTCATTAGATTATTTAATGAATGGAGGCTAGAGATGTTCTGACGCATCTTCGCTTTTTTTTTTGCCGTTTTGATGAAGAACTGCACGGGCATTTCGTGGTTGTCAACTTCGTCAGCCGGGCTTTGTGAAGCGGTGAGTTTCAGATTTTCTATCGCTTGTTAGCATTAAATTTTGATATGCAAACAATCTTACTAAAACTCGATTCCAAGACGTGTTTATGAACGGCCTGGCTTGGAGATTCTTTTTAGATGCGGAAGCATCTTATACTCGCGCCTTGTAGTGCGCCGTCCGCACCGCTCCTCGAACATTCGACAGCTGACGCGCGCGCATGCGCCGTCGCGCCGTCGCCCACCATCTGTGCCGCGCGCGCTTCTCCTTCGAGAACATTCGACAGCTGACAGCGCATGCGCCGTCGCGCCGTCGCCATCTGTGCCGCGCGCGCGCTTCTCCTTCGAGAACATTCAACAGCTGACAGTGCATGCGCCGTCGCGCTGTATATATACTCAAGGTCGGCGCTCGCTCGCTCAGTTGCCGCTCGTCGGTTGGTTTGTACGGCGCGTCGACGTCCAAGGTCGCGGTGAAATGAATTCCAACGAATCCACAAACACAATGATCGACGTCCCTTCGACCAGCGCCGCCCTTTCGCATACGTGTGTACGTGTTCACTCATTTAACACCCCCTCCTACAACCACGTTAACCAATTTAGCCATCGACCCAAGTAAGTCGCAATTTAACACCCCATTTCACAACCACGTTAACCAATTTAGCCATCGACCCAAGTAAGTCGCACTTTAACACCCCGTTAACCAATTATATGCTCCGCATCCTCCTCAGTGTTCCCCCGAGGGAAGCTGCGGGCAATTTTTTTTTCATGTTCCTCATAAGAGAATCCTTGGGAACAGCCTCGATGTAGCGCGAATAGAGGGAGCCCTGTTCTCAACAGCAATCAACGTTTTTTTTTATGACGTTTCCTTGGGAACAGCCTCCATGTAGCGCGAATAGAGGGAGCCCTGTTCTCAACAGCAATCAACGTTTTTTTTATGACGTTTTCCACCCAAAACATTCTATATAAAGTTTTCTTGTACACCTTAACACGCCTGAATGAAAAAAATATAATATATAATGAGTATGAGTAAGTGGTTCGCTTAATGACACTCTATAAGACATTTTGATGGCTTTTTCTTGCGTTTTACCACTCGCACATGCCCGAGCTCAAAAAAAAAAATCCTCTTCGGCGACGTGCACCAAATGAACCAAACTTTTGTAGTTTAAAGTAACAAAATAATTACGCAGGTTGTTGTACTAACGTAAGAGTATCTTCATGCATGGATCAAAAACATTGGTGGAGCAGAATTTAGCCTCTTTTTGACGGGTCACGAACACACCGACACCAGCTGCGTAAGATTTCCTACGCGAACGCTGTGAGCAATGACAAAAGGTAGACAACGACCAGCACCTATCACTGAAACAGAGAACAAAGCAATGTTGTAAGAAAATGTAGGATAGCATAATAGTTTTTTTAGGCTTGTCAACGCACGTTGTTTCACTGTGTTTTCAGTTTTTTTTCCTTTCTCTCTCTCATTTTGCTCCTTGAGGAATGCACTCACCAATGTTAAAAAAAATGTTGTCTTTGTATTCAATTCAGCAAAATAAATAAATAAACAAACAGAAAGAAAGAAAGAAAGAAAGAAAAAAAAAGAAAGAAAGAAAGAAAGAAAGAAAGAAAGAAAGAAAGAAAGAAAGAAAGAAAGAAAGAAAGAAAGAAAGAAGGGAATGAAATGGATACTTTCAAGGCAAGAGTGTTTACAAAATGTGTATTCACAATGTTGCATGCGAGGAGATTCCAAGGTGTGGCGAGGCCGGGAAAGTATTTCGATTCGTAGGCTGCCGGAAGGGAAAGGCTACCGCGCCTCGCAAACTATCGCGGCCGAGTTTACTCACGTAAACAGCGCGTGAAGATTTCCAGCGCACTACGCGCGGGGCCGAGAATCAGGCGAAGTGGCGAGGCGCCTCCGCGTCTCGGAATCCTGCGGATGTGGCACACGTGCGTACCGACAGAGGCTGCACGCGTCACGCAGCAGCCACATGGCGAAGCGGCCCCGGTTGAGAGCCCTGAAAGCTGCTTCCACTGCGGGTGTGGAACGCGGTGCTTAGAGGCTTGGGGCGGCGACCACGCTGCAAACAAAAGGGACTCCTCCGCTCATTTTCTGTAGTCGGCCTCGCTCTCAACGAACGGGCCAGACGAGAAAAATGGAGTGGAAAGGAGGAGGCGGAAGAGAGGCGCGTCAAAATAGAAACGGCTGGAGGAAGGGAAGAGCGTGAAGCTCGGCCGAGAAAATGTAGATCACAGCAAGGAGAACAGAAACGAGTCTCGAGTGCTCTCCCCTGCAGACAGTGCGGCGACGTCCGCTTAAAGCCCGTAGCGAAAACACACTTTCCGCGGTCTGCCGCTCGTCTGTTTGGAGCAGACCCGCACAGAGGCGCGCGAAAGAAGCACGCGCCCAGAGTGGAAAACTTTTGCCCGATTGGTATTGGACCTGAGCACAAATCGTTTCGAACAGCTTTCCACGGGATACTCCATGTTCCAAGCTATTGAGGCTAACCTTCGAGAAGCTCCTCTGTGCCCATCCACCAGAACGTCTTATTGAATTATTCTTAAGAGGAAAAAAATCTAGCCAAGGCTCATGCTGGACGTATCATCATTCCCGCAAAAATTAGCAAAGGCAGCCGAAAAACTGGGAAGGCGACACGGACCCTTGTCTGCTTTCTTCCTATGGCGGTTTGGCCCAGCCGACCATAAGTCCTGCAACACTAGTGGCCTGCCCATACTCTATAGCTGCTGGGTTACGAAACCGTTCTTGTTTCCGTACTGAGCTGATACAAAACCGTTGTATAGGTTTCAAACCTAGGATCACGCGTTCCGACATCGAGTGTCTTGCCAACTGGGCCAAGCACTAACGCATGAAGAATGCGAATATATCTAAGCCACATGTGGATGCGTCGTAGCGGCGTTACAAAACAAGTGTAAGAGGACACCTCGGACGAATGCTACGTCGAAGATTTTCGTGGCGGTGGAACAAAAGGCCTTCTCTATAGGACAAGACGTAAAGCTGACATGCGATGCGCCTTCTTTGGCAATGTTTTAGACAGTGACTAACGCTAGAAAGAACTAAGAGGCCATATTGATGCCACTCGCAAGAACGTTCCAGAGGGCGCACTTAAGCAGTGTGCGCATTACTTAGACAACTCCAAAAAACATCCTGCATTGAGCTTTTTTTAATCGAATCGTGAATGTGAGTACCGACCAATAGCCATCGACCAATAGATATCGCTCACTTAAAGGGCCACTCACCAGGTCCCATGCCAAATTTTTGTTAGACCATGGAATTTGTTGCGTGTCCGATGAGAAACATTTTGCAACAAAAAGTTTTTAATCGGTTCATTACGAGATGAGATAACTGTTTTTTTTTAACTGCGAGAAACGAGGATGAGAGGAGGCGAGCTCTAAACCCTTGCCGCTCCTCCGCGTAGCCTTCGCAAGCCAAATCTCTTCCCTACCCACTCCGGCATCCGCACAAGAGGTCACGTGCGCTTGACGTGCCCGAACAAGCCCAACTCCCAAGCACCCAAGCACCGTATTTTATTTATTTATTGTTGACCGGCGTTGTTTCAAGGTCTACCACTTGTATCGGCGGGGTGGTTTGGAAACGCTGGCTTAGACGCGGTGGAAAAGACGAGCACAATGAGTGCGCGAACGCGTAGGAGCGTTCCACGGCGGTCGTGTGCTCAATGCTCTGACCGCGGGGACACGAACGCATACGAAACGCCGGCACATTAGCCCCGAATCTCGTAGCAATTCATGAAAAAAAAGTGGAATAAAGACGCGCACACTCCCTTATTGCGTCTCATTGTTTATCTCAAGTTTTATTAATATATTCAAGCAACAAATACATAAACTACGCATGTCGTGTTAAATAATTTTTACCATGCCACGTGCCACTGTTGGCAACGTAAGAGGACAGTCGTCTACGTAGAGGACCAACTTCATTGCATAGCCGTGTACGTAGGGCCATTCAAACGCGCACTTCATGCCCTCCTTCTCCAAGCGCGCGCCCGCAAAAGGAAGAGGGGGGGGCAGCCTTCATCTTGAAATTTGACCCATTTCCGCGGCACGTAGCATTGCAAATTTTGGTAGACGTGATCGTGAACGCGTCATCTACGCATTGCGCTTGTCAGCTCAAAATTATCAAACCCGGTGAGTGGCCATTCAAGACATCGGACAGCTACGAGACTTACACGGACGACACTGCTATATATAAGAGCGCCGCCCCTTGCCTCCGCATGCGGACTGTTTTAGACGATCATGTAAACACATTAAGAGCAACCAGGCAACGCAATGTCATCAGTACACGGATCGCACATTTCTCCTCCTTGCAGTCGCTGCCGCAAACCTGCTCAAGGTGTGTTTGCGTGCGCACCGCCCAGCCTGCAGCTCGCGTGACAGACGACTCATAACGACGACCGGGCGAGGGTGGGAGAAGCGTCTGGCGACGCCGACAATAACAGCAACGGCGCTAGGCAACAGCAACAAGACGCCAGTGCCTCGCACCGAGCGCTCTCTCGACGCCATACTATACTACTATGCCCGTTTATATTTAGGGCGTACTCGCATTTCGGTTGCGCCGCACTTGCCGAAAGGGCAGGCACCACTGTCTCGGCCAGCGATCCCGGACGCTGCGCTATAGACCTTGAGGCAGACATTTATCCAGGATTCTAGGTTTTTTTTTTTTCGAGGTGTTACCAAATCGGACGTAGGGGTGGGAGGGTTGCGCTTATGTGTGCAGGTGCGCTTATCAATCCTGCCGGTGCTGCGGAAATGACAGCCGTAATCACAACAGACCGGCTTTCAACAGGGTCGAATTCGCAACTCGTTCATATATGCTATTGGGCCGGCCAGGCAGCTTCTCCTCTAATATTATGTCCATCATTGGCGAAACTTGTGCACAATCCAATGTGTAGTATCTGCGGAGTATATACGGGCCATTGTGTTTCGCACGCAGTATACGCACACAGAACTGCTATATCCTAACTTCAACTGCGTGTTTAAGTATGCGTATTCAGCAGCGGCGCACGCAGTCATAAGCATTGTTGCGAACGCTGCCTCCGTGGCTGCCACCGATGACCTCCACTGTTGCGAAGCCACCTCCGAAATCCCACCGCTGACCTCCACTGTTGCGAACGACGGGCCGATCCCGCCGAAGCCACCACTGTTGCGAAAGACGGCGACGCCAACCTGGTCCCACAGGCGCCACTGCTTTCAACTCCGCCGGGAAGGTCACCAGCCGTTTGGTAGCGTATGTTTCTCAGCTCGCGACTGCTTCTGCGCAGAGCTGATAAGACGAGCGGACGAGACGATGGTGAGTTAAACAAGGTTTATGTACAGCATATATACAGAAGCGTTACAATTTCGGCACTGGGGCCGACAGAGACTCGAAGAGCCGAGCTCTCCTCTCTAACACATAGGTCAGCTTTTCGCCTAAAACCGCCGACTCACACACATGCCGGCTCTCCGACACGGGGACGCCTCTCTCATAGGACCGCCGATCGCGACGCGCCGCAGGGCTTCTTTTATTTACACCGGGTCCAACCAAAACGTCCAATCAGAAGCGCCGCTGGTCGTCAGGGCAGATTCCTCCAATGGGGTCGCCGCGCCATGCGTCAGACCACCAGACACGAGGACGCCGGCTCGCTGTCACGTGCGCCGCTGACTCAATTGCACGTGGGCCAGAGAGCCGCCGCGCGTGTTCACGCCGTTGAGATGTTCGCGTCCGGGCGGACTGCGGGCTGGCCTTGACCCAGATTGCCTTTTTCAGAGGCACGGACGTTTGACGAGGACTCGCTGGCATAACAGCACCCCCGCCGCCAGACAATGCACCGGTAAGACGAGCTGCTTCCACGGGGCTCGGATGTCAGGTGCGCTCGTTCGCCAGGTCCCTCCAGGTTCGCCTCCAGGGCCATGGGGAGACTACAGCTCCAGACTGTTCCGGGAACACATCCCATTTTTGACGACGGATCCCAGCTCCACTGGCTTGTCGCCACAACTTGCTGGCCAACTTCGCTCGTCTCTTCTGACCATCTTCGGTTTCAGCACTTGTCGATGGTTCTGCAACTTGCTAAGAACGGTTCGACAACAGACAACACACGACACAAGCAAGTGCCCTCGGTCACCCGACAGAACACCAGACAAAGTATAGTACAACATATACCTATCTAAGTGTCTATCGGAATTTCGTTCCCTCTACATTAAGAGGCACATGTGGGACAAAAGACCCTTAAAATGACAACTCAAGATTTTTTTTTCGTACAACAACGTAACGAATTAGAATACAACATAAAGTTGGCTCCTTGAGCTCACTCTGGACGAGAGCGCTCAGCTAAGGTCGTGATGAGGTCAAAATTTTGCCCCGAATCGCCAGCGAGAAACCGAAAGGTTGAGAAGGTACTAACTAGAACGCACTGTTCAATGCACCTGCATTAGCGTATAGCTTTCCTTTCTTTTTTTTTTTGATAGCGAACGTCAAAGTTGCGCTGTGGAGCAATATGCTCCACTTCAGTAACCGGCCACTTTTAGGCGACGATACCTATGCGGCACCAAGAGCGGCTCACACTTTCGACGTTGCACAGGGGAACAACGATACGGCTTGCTACGGATTGACTCCTCACCGCTTAGCTCGATATCGTGTTCGATCACCCTCGTGTTTCCGGGGCGGTCCGAAAACACGTCTTCAAACTCGGAACCAATCTTTCTCAGGTCCTCTTTCTCAGGTCCTCCTTCACTTAAGCTAGGCTCTAGGTTTATCTGCTCCCGGATTACTTTCGATCCCCCTTCAATTACTTCACTAGAACTCAAAATTTCTGCTTCCTCTTCCTCTGAAGCATTCAACAACAGATTTACGACCGCTTGATGTTGAACGTATGGTTTCATCAAGTTGTAAATTTTGTTCAGCCGCCTTCCTAATTCAACTTGACAATTGGTATCAGAAAGCTTCGATAATACTTTGGCGGGCCCTTCCCAATCAACCTCAACCTTGTTCCTTTTGGACGGCTGCAGCAGCATTACCTGACTTTCTGCTTCAAAAGCGCACTTCTTCCCCGAATTCTCGTAGTGCTCCTTCGACAGCACTTGTGCCGCGTTTTTCTGGCTTTCCACTAGCGCTTCAATTTGGCTTTCCACTAGCGCTTCAATCGAGAGGTCCTCACGCTGCTCTCGAATGAGCGTCTCTCGATCAACTCTCGGCAGCTCGCTCCAACTTTCCGCTGCAGGCGAGAGCGTTGCAGCCCTCTCGCTCTGATTCAATGGCGCCACGTCGTCTCCCCCAGCGCATACCGCGCCGACCGCTCCGGCGACGCGCCGCTCGCGTGACTGCTCACATGACTCGTGCGGAAAATTTTCTTTCTGGGGTTCCGTCGACCCGCCGACAAGGTCACTTGAGAGTTCACCGCATTGAACCAGATCAAGCTGCCGCGATAGCTTCCGCGCGTGCGATCGCGTGAGGGCCATGCACGCTAAGTTGGGGAAGAACGATTTGCCCTGCTCTTTGAGAAGCTGCTCGGAGTTGTTGGAGAAAAGATATGGAAAACGATCATTTAGCGCGGCAGACACAGCCGCTTCAGTGCGAAGCTTACCAAACGGGCCTTCAATGACAACCGTGGCGATTGGTAAGCGAACACTCTGCTCCTCGGCGACTTGCCTGATCCACGCGCATTCTCCTGTAAAGTCATCCGGAGACACCAATGAAGGATGGACAACGTCCATGGTTGCCGCTGAATCTCTAAGTGCTCGGCACGTTTTCTCATTCACCCTAATTTCTTGGAGATACGGCTCCAACAACCGCATGTTTTTTTCTGATTCTCGGATTGTTGCGAAGGCAAACTTTTCCTGACAGTTTCTCGCGATGTGCCCTTCCTTTTTGCAGTTGTAGCAGATTAGCGGCTTCCGTTTGTTTTCCGATTCAAATGCCTGTGTGGTAGAAACCTCACTCAATTTCTCCGCTTCTGTTTGCCCTTCCCCTACACTGTCCTTCGTAAGAGACGGGTCCTTCTTGAAATTACGGTGCGGATCGGGTCTCCCTTGATCAGGTTTCTTTGAAAAGCCCTCTTTTCTCTCATACTTTTCAACGCGCACTGCCCTGCTGGGCAACTTTCGGCGAGTATAATACTCCTCAGCTAACTCTGCTGCCTTGTTTAGCTGTATTTCCCCAAGTCTGTCCTGCAGCCAAAGTCTGACATTATCCTCGATGCAGCGGTAGAATTGCTCCAATGCAACGCATTCCACCACTTTATCGCGGTCGTCATAAACACCTTCGCCCTTGAGCCATTCGATTAAATCGGCTTTAAGACGAAACGCGAAGTCAACGTGTGACTCATTCCCCTTTTCAGCATACCGGAACCTTTGCCTGAAAGCCTCGGGTGACAACTTATAACGTCTCAAGAGCACTTCCTTAACCTCGTCATAGCTCTCAAACGCTTCCCTCGACAAGCAAGTTATCGCGTCGGACACTTCGCCGGGAAGAAGAGCTAGCAGGTTCCGCGCCCAAAGAGACCGCTCCAAAGCGTTTCGCTCACAGACGTGTTCAAACTTGACGAGATATTTCGCCCTGTCCTCGCCTACTACGAACGGTGGCAGTTGGTCCCTAATTCTAAAACCGCTGACCTGAGTCGTCGGAGAAGCTACGCTAGGCGCCTGCGAACACTGTAGGATTGCCAATTCTAGTCGCTTCATCTCAAGGCGCTCCTGTCTCTCGGCCTCCTCGCGCTCGCGACGTTCACGCCTTTCAGCCTCCTCACGTTCGCGAGCTTCTACTTCTCGCCTTTCAGCCTCCTCACGGCGTGCTTTAATATCCACCCAGGCCTCATCGACTTCCTCAGCCGACACTCCCTCATCCTTCATGATCTCAAGGATCGCTTGCTTTCGTTTCGCACGGCCCAAAGTAATGCCGAGTTCCTCACAAATTTCGACGAGTTCCTTCACTTTAAGGTTCTCCATCGTTCACACTAGCCTCTTGCTGTTTGCCCCTGTTAACAATTTACTTGCCGTACCCACTATAAGTCAACTAGCAAGACGCGCAAGCAATTTTTCACACTCCCGTGTTTACCCCCTCCGCATTAACTTTGGTTTCAAAGCACTTCGACTTTGCTTGAAACGATCAAAGCTCACTCTAATGCTTCACACAGCCCTTCTCTAAACTACTACAACCTGAGCTAGAGTAGTCTGGTGAACTGAGGGGAAAACATCAGGCACTCACCGCATCGATGTCGCTGACGCCGGCCGATCCCGCAGCTGCCAACCACTGTTGCGAACGACGGGCCGATCCCGCCGAAGCCACCACTGTTGCGAACGCTGCCTCCGTGGCTGCCACCGATGACCTCCACTGTTGCGAAGCCACCTCCGAAATCCCACCGCTGACCTCCACTGTTGCGAACGACGGGCCGATCCCGCCGAAGCCACCACTGTTGCGAAAGACGGCGACGCCAACCTGGTCCCACAGGCGCCACTGCTTTCAACTCCGCCGGGAAGGTCACCAGCCGTTTGGTAGCGTATGTTTCTCAGCTCGCGACTGCTTCTGCGCAGAGCTGATAAGACGAGCGGACGAGACGACGGTGAGTTAAACAAGGTTTATGTACAGCATATATACAGAAGCGTTACAATTTCGGCACTGGGGCCGACAGAGACTCGAAGAGCCGAGCTCTCCTCTCTAACACATAGGTCGGCTTTTCACCTAAAACCGCCGACTCACACACATGCCGGCTCTCCGACACGGGGACGCCTCTCACATAGGACCGCCGATCGCGACGCGCCGCAGGGCTTCTTTTATTTACACCGGATCCAACCAAAATGTCCAATCAGAAGCGCCGCTGGTCGTCAGGGCAGATTCCTCCAATGGGGTCGCCGCGCCATGCGTCAGACCACCAGACACGAGGACGCCGGCTCGCTGTCACGTGCGCCTCTGACTCAATGCACGTGGGCCAGAGAGGCGCCGCGCGTGTTCACGCCGTTGAGATGTTCGCGTCCGGGCGGACTGCGGGCTGGCCTTGACCCAGATTGCCTTTTTCAGAGGCACGGACGTTTGACGAGGACTCGCTGGCATAACAGCATCGGCCAGAGGGTGTAAAAAGAACACTTGCCTCCAACCCCCCCCCCCCCACCCGTCTTTGAGTCACGTCAGCGTTGTGCATATGCCGCATTGTGTGAAATATCAAGCATGTAAACGGTGTGCCAACATGCCACCAATGTGCTACATTGTTGTTTCTTATTGGCTGCGTCTTACGTCATTGTTGTCGTCCCGTAATACAGAGGTTCGAGTAACGAACGATTTTGCGCGTGAAGCCTTCGTGTTGCTTAAAGGTCAACTCCGGTGATTTTTCGAGGACACTGAATCTCAACGAAATTCGCTGGGTATGTTCCTTTGCACGTTTTAGTCCTCTATGCCTAATCCCTGTTTTGAGTGATGCACAGATCGTTTGCAAATTACTTTTATAGCTTGCCTCGAAAAGCTAACCTCACTTGCGAGAATTATTGGCAACACTGTCCGTGTGATGTCATGTTTGGCATGTCAACGGAATTGACGCAGCCTATGGCATCGCTACTTTCGCCGCTACAGCGTTTATTGTGCTTTCCACAAAGCGACGGCGGCAGTGTTTGACACGGGTGTAGCACGGGAATGCTTTCTTCCTTCCTCTGTGGTGTTTGGCCGGTGCTTTGCTGGACTGGCTTTCAGTTTTCATACCCCACGCCGGCGGAACCAGTATACGGCCTGCGGCTCTACCGAATAGTGCGTCATACGCAGACAGGGCGCTCGGTTGGGTTTCGGTTTCGGCATTGGACATTTTTGCTTATTGAAAATGATTTTCAAACTTCCTGAGCGTTTCAGCAATTGGACTCGTCACAAGAGTGTCTCAGGAACTTGGAAACACCATAACTTTGACATGGTCAAAAAATCGCCGGAGTTGGCCTTCAACCAACGCATGCACGCCTCCTTAGGAGCATCTTTTAGTCTCTTCCACGGATCACGCTCAAGATTCCTGGTTAGACTGCCTCGAGGCTGTTTACATATGCATAAAGTTTAATATCCATCTCCCTTTCGAAAACAATGTGGTCCCGTGAACACCTGCTGTTTGCTAGAATAAAAAAAACGCCAGGGATGACGTCTTCACTGTCCCTGTTATGGTTCACGGCAGCTTAAATACACCCTCGACCCATGACGGTCGTCACTGGACCACGTCCACCAAAGTTTGTGCGCAAGTAACAAAAAAAAAACTCATTTCCAGGGTGTCGCCAAAACAACTTATCGAATATCAGGCACTGCACAACAGCTGACTCTGAATTAATTACGACCATCTCGGGTTCTCTATGAGCCTTTGGTCGTTACAATTAATATTTCAATCACATCTCACTGATTGAAGGGGAGAAAGGGGAGGCTATTCGAACTTGTTTCGTCCTTTAGGCTGATCCCCAAATGGGCTAAAAGGTTCAGACATAAAGCAAATGAAAAAAATGAAAAAGCAGGAGATTCGCAATAATTTAAACGGAGGGAAAAGACGAGCTTTTTGTTGCTGTTGTTGTTTCACAGCCACAAAATGCGGTCAGCGAGGCCGGGAATCAAACCCGCAACTTCGATCTTAGCAGCACCGCAAAGTATACCTGCAATGCAAATTAACTGTGCGCACCAGAAAAAAAACAAGAAGCTGTATTGCAAGCTTTCTTTGCTTTCGAATCGTTTTGAGAGTAATTTTCCGCTGTCAACATACAAAACAATAGAAAAAACGCTTTCTCGCTATGTGCCCAGGAAAGACAATGAGAATGTGACTCAGCACAGTACCGGGTATGCGTCGTCCGCGTACGTCATACCTCAACATTTCATTTCAGACAAAGCCCCCCCGCGGCGGTCTAGTGGCTAAAGGCTCATTCACACTGAAGGCGGCGCGGCAAAGCGGCCAACCGGGCTTTTCCAAGCGGCGAGCGCGTGAACCTATACAAACCGCATGCCTCCTTTGGCTGACTGCGCTGCAGAAGAGGTGGGCATATCGCGCTTTTGCGCACGTGTCGCTATGACGCAGCAATGCTTCTCCCAAACGTACACCCACGCCACCATACCCACGCCACCGCTGCGGCAAAGCGGCGAGCGTCGGCAGGCGGCAAAATATTGCTCCGAGAGTGATCGCCCTTGCCGCCTTGTTTTTCTCCCACTTTTGCCGCCTGGAGAGGCAGTTGAAGGGGTTCTTTAATGGGGAAAGTGAAGAGAAAAGCGCGGAGCTGTTGTCTTTCAAGCGAAGTCACCGACACGGCTCCGCGCGCGGAAAGGGGAATGGGAGGTAAAGATTGAGGAGGAAAGGATAGGAGAGAGAGAACACAGAGGGCTGTCTCGGACGCAGCCCGCGCTGCCCCCAGAAAAGAGAAAGCAGTCAGGCGAGCCGGGATGGAGAGGGAACAGGAGCACCACGCAGCAAAAGTGAGAGGAGGTGGGCGTGGCCCGCCGTGTAAACAGTCACAGACACGTGGTTGCGGGGCGCGCGATGAGGGCGAAGCACGGAGGAGGTGGGCGTGGCCCGGCATGCAAACAAACACGGACACGTGCGTGCGGGCCACGCTAGAGGCGCGCGATGAGAGCGGCGTCGCCGAAGAACTCGAGTAGGGCCTCGAAGGCCCACATGAGGCTCGAGCGGGCGGCCTGGGGGAACCGGAGGTGGTCGAGGCTCACGTGTGGAAGTCCCAGACGACCGTAGGCGTCGAAGAGCCGCCGGCGTTGTTCCGTGTAGCCGGGGCAGTGAAGCAGGATGTGCTCGGTGGTCTCCTCTGCCGGGCATTCGGCACACGAAGGGCTCCCGCTGCTGGTGAATCGGAACCGCCTTGCAGCCGTGCGGGAACAGTCGGTGCGAAGCCGAAGCAGGAAGGCCCGGGCACGCCTGCTGATGCCGGTCTTCGGCAGCGGTCGTGGGGGGTATCCTGTTGCCACACGTGAGTCTGGGTGTAAAGCGCGCACATGGCGCGCAATACGAAGATGCGCAACATCGCTCGCGCAGATGAACGTCGAAATGGCCGTGCTGGGGTGGTGAGCCTCCTTGGCGAGTGCGTCCGCTGTCTCGTTTCCGAGTAATCCAACATGAGACGGCACCCACTGGAACACAACATCACAACCATTCCGCACGATCACCGCAAACTTCCGCGCGAGGCGTTGCGCAACGGGGGCGCCACGTTCTCCGCGAGCAAGTGTGAGGAGGGCGGCGCGAGAGTCACACACCACTGCTGCCGACTGCGGCAGGAAGTCAACGAGTTGATCTGCCGCGAGATCAAGCGCGGCAAGTTCAGCAGCAGTCGAGGAGGCACTCAGGGGGAGGCGGCACTTCACACGGATGCCGAGGGATGGGCCGAAACAAGCGGCTGCCGCCGAGCCGTCCGCTGTGACTGAGCCGTCGGTGTACAGCAGAACTCGGCCGGCGAGCCGCTCCTCTATAGTGGCGACAGCCTCCTGCTGGAGGGCAGACCAAGGCGTGTGTTTTTTGGATCTGATGCCAGGAATGGTGGTGTTGATCTCGAGTCCAGGATCTTGGTGCGGCGGGATCGGGATCAAGCCGCAGTAAGGCGGGTCGGGCACGTGCGCAGCGTACTCCAAGGCGCGCTGACCCATGCCCGAGTGGGGACGATCAAGGAGTCGTACAGCCAGACGTCGTCACTCGGACGTGAGGTACATGCGGTGTATGTGGCGCAACGCATTGCCTCTCGCCCGAAGTGAAAGGGACGTCTCGCCAGCCTCCGCCAGGGTGGGGCCGATCGGCGACGAGCGCGGCAGTCCATACAGGCGGCGTACCACGCCTCGGTGGAGGGTGTCCAGCGCGGACCATTGCACAGGTCGTAGTGCGACAAGCGGGACGGCATACAGAACCCTGGCCGACGCTACCGCATTGAAAAAACGCAGCGCGATGTCCGGGGAGCAGCCTCCACCATTGGCAAGCATGCGGGAGGCCACGCCGCCAATCCTCCGTGTGTCGCTGCGGATGGACGCCAGTGCGGGGCTCCAGTTAAGCCGGTGGTCGATTGTGAGACCAAGATAGCGCACTTTGCGCTTCCACGGGAGTCGGTGGCCACGAAGGACGAGCCGCGCACCGACGAAGCACTTCGTGTGCTCCGGGTGGACGCGCATGGCCTGCGTCTTGGCGGCTGAGAGCTGGAGCCCGATGCCTGTGACGAAACCGTCAACTGCGTCAATGGCAGCTTGCAGTCCCTGGCGCACTTGTCGACCACGAAGGGTGGGGCCGCAGGTGAAGAGTGCGATGTCGTCCGCATAAACCGCAACGCGCACCTCGTAAGCAGTGACTCGCGGGATGTGGTCGATGAGGCGTGCGAGAGCTGCATTGAAAAGAAAAGGGCTCAGCACACTGCCCTGCGGAACACCCGCTGACACCACCCGAGGACTGCTGAGTTCGCCGGCGACGCGCACACGGAAAGATCGGCCACTGAGGAAAGCCTCAACGTATCGAAGCATGTTGGCGCACACACGCATCTCACGAAGGGCGTTGAGGATGGTGTTGTGTGGGAGCGAGTCGAACGCACTCTTTACGTCAAAAAGCACGAGGTATCCCGCCTCCCCACGGTGCTTGGCCTCCTCAAGAAGGCTCACAACGTCCGAGATCGAGTCCGCGGTCGCTCGATGTGCTCTGAAACCGGACTGTTCAGCCGCGAGGAAATCAAGCGCGGAAGTGATCCATTGAAGGCGCCGGAGCACCATGGCTTCGAATGTTTTCCCCACGGCCGAAGTGAGCGAGACCGGTCGGTAGGATGAAGGTTCGGACTCCGGCTTCCCTTTCTTGTGGATGGGAAGTACTATGGACTCTCCCCACGAGGCTGATAGCGCCCCCGTGCGCCAGATGCCGTTGTAGGAGTCAAGCAGCTTCCGAGACTGGGTGGCATCCAAGTTTCGGAGCATTTGATAAGTGACGCCATCAGCCCCAGGCGCCGAGCGGCGCCCCCGAGAGTCGAGGACATCGCGAAGCTCCCGGATGCTGAAGTCGGCTCTGCACAGCTCGCCGATCGCTTCCGCAATAGCTGGTGTGGGGAAGAAGCGAAAGGGCGCAAAGAGTTCGGGCCGTGCATGTGGCGGTAGCTCGGGCATGGTAGCAGCTGCACCGGCAGTGGGCGCACTCGCGAAAGTGTCAGCCAACAATTCGGCGAGTTGCGCGGTGCCGATTCCAAGTGTGACCGCGATGGAGAGCTCCGGATGCCGAGGCACACGGGGGCGGAGGAGGACTCGGAATACGCGCCAGGCACGCCGTTGGTAGAGCGGGTCGTCGAAAGTGCGGCAGAGGCTGGACCAGCTGCGACTCCGTTGTTTGTGGGCGTGGCGTCGACAGACCGCGTCGATGCGGTTGTAAACAGTCCAGTCCTCTGCCTTGTCCGAACGTTCCGCCCTGCGCTGCGCCCGGCGGCGAGCTGCGCGCAGGTTTAGGAGCTTGATGTCGGGCACGGGCGTGCCCGTCGGCACTCGACACACCGTCGTGGCGGCACTCGCGCACTGCACGATGTGTTGTAGGAAGTCGCCCGCGACTGGCACTTCAGCACACAGTTCGCGGAAACGGGGCCAATTCACCACACTGTACACATTGGTGCGCGGGGCGCCGGTATAGAAGGGCTCCAAGAGGATCGGGTAATGATCCGAGCCCTCAGTGTCTGGCGCGCGACGCCACGAATAGTGGCAGTCGTCCGTGACGAGCGTGAGGTCGAGCGCACTGCGCTTGACACCGGGACGCACGAAGATGTGGCTGCCGTCGTTGAGGATGTGTAGGCCAGCGCAGAGGGCGGCATCCATCAAAGCGCGACCACTGGCGTTTACACTCGCGCATCCCCACGCTGTGTGATGGGAGTTGAAATCCCCACACAACACAGCCGCACTTCCGAGGCGATCGGCTAGCCGCACAATAAAATCGGCGTCCCACTCGCGCGACGAGTGAACATAGACACTCGCGACACATGTGTCTGTCGTACCAACACGCACCCTCACTGCCACACACTCGACGCCCGCACCGACAATGTCAGATACCTCGAGACGCACTTGGGGAAGGCGCGGGCGCACGTAGAGTCAGGGCCTGGCAAGGACGCGCTGTTCCTGCAGCTCGTGGCCCCGTGGTAAGCCACATACCCTGGCAGGTTGAGGGCCCCATCACGAACTCGCGTCCCTTGCAGTGCCAGGACGTCGAGGTCGCGTTGGGGCAGTGAGCGGGTGAGCTCAGGGATACGGCAGCGGAGGGAACGCACGTTCCACTGAAAAATCCGCGGCCGCGGCTTCTTCCACGCACTATCCATGGTGTGTCAGATCGTGATGTGTGCGCAAAGCTGCGAGGCAGTAGTCGCGCGTCGCCGGGCTGCACACCGTAGTCTCCAGGAGTGCGCGAAGAGCCGCGGCCAGTGCCGTCATCACTGTATCCCTTGCGTCTTTTTGGGGAGGGGGGGGATGTGTGGGCTGTGTGGCCGCCGGTGCTGTGGTGGCATTTCCCTTCAAGGCATCGCGGAAAGTGCAGCCAGGGTGTGTGGCTGCCGTTGCTGTCGCTGAAGCCTCCCGTTGAAGCGAAGCTTTTGCTCGCTCGATGGCTTCGCGGCGCGACAGTTTTCCGCCAGAGGAGGCGAGGAGAAAGGCGGCCTTTCGCTGCAGCTGCCATGACTCGCAACGAGGTTCGTTGGCGGGGTGGGAGCCCTTGCAGTTGATGCAGCGGGGTCGTTCTGAGGGGCAGGGACCCTCTGCGTGTTTCCCGCCGCAACGGAGGCAGCGCTTGTCGCGCGAGCACGTTGCTGTGGCGTGTCCGAACACACCGCAACGCGCACACTGCAGCGGACGTGGGAGGCGCGCCCGAACCGGCCTCCGCTGTTTAAAGAGCATGAGCTCGCCTGGCACGACAGTTCCCTCGAAAGTAATGACAAGCGTCGAGCCGCGCCGCGCACATGACAGGGTCCTTGCCGCTGAGGAGATGTTCGCGGCAATGCGGTCGAGGGGAATGTTTTCATCAACCCCAAACACCTCCCCAACACACGAGTTGAGGTCGAGCACCTTCGCCTTTACTCTGACGTCAACGATGGTGGTGATCTCAAGGAGAGCACTGACATCAGAGTTGGGGGCGGTGTCGACAGCGACGAGATTGCGGCGGTGGTTGACCCGCACCCTTTGTGTGGCTGGAAAACCGGCGAGGAAGGCAGAGATTGCGTCCCTCGATGCAGCCAGTAAGTGTGACTTACGGCCGACCGGTCTGAAAATGATCGTCTGGCCGATGACGTCACCAGCAGGCTGCGGTGGTGATTGCCTCATAGGGGCGCAGATCTCCGCTACCGCCTGAGAGGAAATCGGGCGTGGCGCTGGCTTCTGTTTTTTCGTCGGTTTCCCCTTCCCTCTTGTCTGTGGCAGAGAGGAGTCTATCGGCGCGCACAGAGTTAGCTTGCCCGGGGCCTCCGTGGTTGGTAGAGGGAAAAGCTTGCAAAGCCCGCCGGGGAGGAGACTCCGGATGTTGAGGGGAGTGGTTCCTCCTCTCTTAGTGGCCGGCTCAGTTCCTTTGGGGGACCCGCCGGGAGAGAGGGGGGGTGGTTGGCCTGAGGGGAGGACGAGGGGAGACAAGGAGTTGACCCACGCTCGCCTCGAGAAAGGGTTGTGGCATATGCGCCACTCTCTCCAGTGACGTCAGGACTGGGGAGGACTGGTTGGGAGAAGAAACCAGTTTGCGGCTGCACGGATGGATCGAGGGCTGGGTTGGTGCCGGCGGCTGCAGCAGACGACGCTCCCTGCTCTGGCTGTTCCAAGCTCACGACACTTTCGCTTTCGGAGCTCGGTGATGTGGCGGGTGTCTCGTGCTCCCAGGAGGAGGAGGAGGACGAAGACGTCGTGGGAGAGGAGGAACTGGCGCCACTGGATTCCTCGTTTCTGGGCGGTGTCTGCGACAGAAACTCGTCAGTTTGTGTGGCCGTAGAAATGGCGGCTGGCTTGGTAATGGCCGCCGCTCGGCCTCCTCAGTTCCTTTGTGTTGCAGCCGGCCTCTTTGGCGGTTGCTGGCGCCGTGGATGTGGTCGAGTCTGTGGCCTGGACGTAGGTGTCTCCTCCGGTTTCTCCTTAGGGTAGGAGCCTTTGCGAGCCAGTCGGAGGCGGGCCCTGGTCAGTCGCAGGCTGGCCGCTTTAACGGCTGGGCTAGGACCACATGTTTGTGGCGTGGAGGCCACGTGGTCGGCGGCTTCGTTGAGGTCTGAGAGGAGAGCCTCAGAGTTGTGCGATCGCTCGTTGGAGGCAGTTTTTCCCGATTTAGGGCCGTTCCACGCGCTTCCCGTGCAGCCGCAACGCACGTACCGGGACCCTTACCACATGCAAGCGGGGGACAAATAAGCCGATTGGCGACGCTGCGGAGCCAATTGGCTTGTTTGTCCCCCGCTTGCATGCGGTAGGGGTCCCGGCACGTGCGTTGCGGCTGTGCGGGAAGCGCGTGGAACGGCCCTTACGCGTTGCCACCTCGCCGCTTTGACCGCCCCGCCTTCAGTGTGAACGAGCCTTGAGGTTGAGTGACCCGACGGCTGACGCGCAGGTTGCGGGATCAAATCCCGGCTGCGGCGGCTGCGATTTCGATGGAAGCGAGAATGCTGTAGGCCCATGCGCTCAGATTTGGGTGCACGTTAAAGAACCCCAGGTGGTCGAAATTCACGGATGCCTCCACTATACGGCTTCTCTCATAATCATATGGCGGTTTTGGGGCGTCAAATCCCACATATTAATGAATCAATCAATCAATCCAGACAAAGGGAGCTTTAAGAACTTGAGCGGTGTCAATAAACTCATCGAACAGTCGAACGGCAGTTAGCATAGACAAGCTCGGAAACCTGTAAGACCACAAGCTTTTTGAAGTATAACAGAATTATACAACGAGGGCGTAAGTAAAAAAAAAATCAGTTGCGCCAAAAAGGCGAAGCAATGGATGCGAATGTTTTACGAAGCTATAGGCTAGCAAATTGCAAGGTTAAACGAAGTGAGGCTGACAGTCAACTCGTTTAGATCCGGTCTCACGTAACTCTACAAAACGCTGGTGTAAGAGAACACGGTCACTCCCGGTAACTTTTGGCACCGGGTTTTCGTGTTGAGAGCGCAGCCCGTAGAAGCTCCCGCCAGTTATATCGTATCAGCGCGCGGCTTGTACCCGGGGCACAAGCCGCGCGCTGATCGTTTCCGCGGCAACCATAAGCGCCCCTTCCCCCTCTTATGAATACGCTCACGAGATAAGCACGCGCGCAGATTACCGCGGCTGAAAAGGCGATTTTCGCTCCGCAGAAAGAGGAGGCTAGCGCATCCTTCCCCCTATATATGTACATACATATGCATATGGTACGTGAATGACCGTGGCTCCAGCAGCGGCGGCGACGACGACGTCAAAAACCAGCCGATACTACCGATATAATTGCTATCGCAATAAAATTTGTAAACATGGGACACGGTGCGACGAGTGATACACACTCACTCGAGGTCATCTTCATTCGCTTTTTAGAAATTCCAACGCCCTGATCTTTGCCGACGGAACACAGCACCCATGGCGCTATAGCTGCCTTTCACACGTCACGTTTGCACATCAATCATTCGCGAGCCCCCAGTTGGTCATCTGGACCCGATTCCGTCAATTCGAAAGGTGAGCCTCGTAAACAGGTCTCTTCGCTTGTTGTCTCTTCGAGTGAATAACGAGCGAACGAAAGCAAGAAGCTCGCGCGAGCAACCAGTGACGAAGCAAGTCTTCAGCTGTCCTTATGGGTGCTTTCTACGTTGACATCAACGCAGTACATGTGCCCTTCTATTGTTATGCTATTCTCGAAAACGCGTGCGTCTTCAAGCAAGCGCAGCAAGAGCACTCAGGTCAAAGGCAGGGATGTCCTCGTATAATATACCGCGCGGTCAAAGTACGCATTCTGCTTGAAGCTCTGCATTCCTTCCTGCCACAGGGCATGGCCATCTTACATTAAGAAAAGGTGTACTTTCATATGCGAAGAAGCTCTCTGACTAGCGTGTGTAATGTTGTCCCTCCGTCCGCACCAACCCCTCTCGCCGCAGGTGTTGGAGCGGTGCCAAATAGCTCACCGCCCTTCTAGCAGTGCGCGGTGCCATCTCGCTTCCTGGACCATGGCCTCCGAGACGCCGGGCGCGCGGCGGGTTTCTTTCCGGCCGTCCCAATCGCAGGGAGAGCTTGTGTTTCTAGAGGTGGGCATGGCCCGCTCTTTTCTACCGCGGCGCTCTTTTTTTCGGTGGAAAATGCTACCACCCTGTTGGCAAAGCTTCTATGTGATGAGAAAAATGGTTTTTCGCTTTTATATATCTTTTTGTTCGTTTAGAAATATCGGGTCAAAGAGTACGAGAAGCAAGTCAACGCTGGGGCGTTTTATTTTCGAATGGGGTTTTTATTTTGCTGTAGGTTGGCGTCGCCCATCTTAGAGCAGTTAAAATAGCGATGCCTCTGCAAGTAATCCGCATGTGCTCGAAACTATACTTCGAAGTTCGCGAGCTGTGGGCACTTGCGAAAAATGAAGAAAAATGGCAGCCCAATCCGCAAGCCAGGTCCGCCTTCTACGTTTATGGATTACTTTTTACATTCCACTGAATAGATTTTTTTTTTTGCTATCAGTGAACTCGCTCTCTTTTTCATTGTAACGCTGTTTCGAGAATTCTAGCATATCCCCTAATGTGATCACAGCTGCGCCTCGACGTGGTTTTATTGCTTCTTAGAAGCGTTCTTCGCTTCTTCGGCTGGCACGCCTGCTGTCCAGCCGTGCTCGCCATAAGGCGCGTTCAGTGCGACTTCTCAACGCGGAGCAAAACGCTGTTGGGCGCGCGATGTGTAAATAAACAACATCACGGCATATATGCACGGAGTGAATGATTAGTGGGGCGAAGCGTTCGTCCGTGCATCCGTTCGTCCATGCGTCCGTCAACTCCTATCGCATTACAGCACGCATCAGACAGACGGACGCTTCACACTACTCACGTCTTTCACTCCGAGGATATGCTGACCACGCTGGATAGAAGGACAACCGACCAAGTGACGCTATAAATAGCTTCGTACCTAAAAGCAATAAAACCCCATCGCGCTACGCTCCGCAGTCGTGATTACGTCAGCGCACTTGCAATAATTCTCTAAGCAGCGTTACAATCTAAAGCAAGGGTAGTTCCACGAAAGAAACAAGAAAGTGACCCATTTATTTGCGTGTAAGCGTGAACGCTAAATTCGGCATTTTGATTTAGCTTGTAGATAGGGCTGTCAGTTTTTATTAAACGTGGAGCATTTCATAGTCGCATCTACACGCGAACTCGGCGTCGGAGGTGCCGTTGACACCACCACTGCGCATGCTGGCGTCTCGTGTCCAAGTTTTTTTTTTTTTTCCTCTCTGACGTGCAGACGGGCACGTAGCAGTATGACATATTCCTGAAATTAAACGGAAGAAACAAGACCTGACGTCACTTCCTATAACAGGAAAAACTACAGCATTGATATAGCATTAATTGTATAAACCATAACCAGTCGGACATTTCATTAGTAAATCGCTACTATTGAATCAAACATTCATTTTCCACTTCAAAATTTTCTCTCCTATATGCAGAATGCCAGCGACGCATGCACGCAAGGTAACCACGCGAACACCGCAGCATGAGTGCGTTACGAAGAAATCACACTCACTGGACATGAACGGTCGTTGAGCCAACCAAACTCGGCGCTCAGCATCGGCAACTGCCATAGGCGTATCAGCCGGAGGGGGGGGGGGGGGGCAAGGGCGGCGCGAGCCTCTCCCACCGAGAAAAGTTAGGAGAGGGTGGGAGCTCAGAGAGAGAGGGGGAAGCTGATCCCCCTCCCCCCTTCTGACATTCGTCCCTGTCGGCTGCACGCTGGGGAAACCAACTAAGGCGAAGTTTTCCTTCATCACAGTAATCACTCAATTGTATTGTTACGAGGAAATGAAAATGTTACCAGGGAATGTTTTATATAGTGAAAACATTCCAGCATTTCTGCAGTGATGATCTTTTGAAGGCTCTTTGCGGCGCGGGCCGCCTATGCGACGCTTTCGCGCTATTTACTGTAGCATTGCAAAGCAGGCTACAGTATAAGGCGCGAAATTTAAGCGTCGTGTCTGTAGCCAGCTTTGTTATGGATCGGAACGAGCAATCGCTTTGCGGACCAGCGTATTTGAGCTGCTTCAGTAAAATCATTTTCTTTCAACGAAAATGAGTAGCATCGCCAACAGCTGCTCTGTCGAAGCTGCTGTGATGATTGTGACAAATAAATCTTTCTAAATGTTTTAGTTTCGCCGTACTCGAAGCGTAAAAAAGTTTCCGCTTTGGTTTCTGACAATTCTTATCAGCACTGCTTATGGTAACTAGGAGCGGTGGCAGCAGTATGCAAAGTAGTGACGAATAAAGCAGTGAACTAATGGAAGCACTGCTTTCAAGCTTGCTTGACCCACCGGACCCGGAAGAAGGTGAAAAACTGTAGTTTTCAGCACTATAATTAATGATCGCACTATATATATATATATATATATATATATATATATATATATATATATAGAGAGAGAGAGAGAGAGAGAGAGAGAGAGCGCAAGGCAACTGCCTTGCTCTTTTATAGAAATGCACCGACGCCGTCAAGTCTGGCGCGAAAGCCGCGTTCTGAAAGCGTACAACGCTTCGCACTCGCCCGCGAGGCTTCCCCAGTTTCTCTTTCCAACTACCTCCCGTGGCGCCGCAAAGCTGGAGACAGGGAGAAAAGGTCTAGACTTCGTCTAGACTGAACGTCGCCGGCTCTGCGACGACCACGCGCTGGTTACAGGTGCGCTTTGGTCACTTATGGTCACCCTTTCGCACTGTGCGTTCTACGGTGTTCAGTGGTATGTTGGGGAATGTAAGACGCGTTCAGAGTTTTGTGTATCTGGTATGAAGCACTGCGTGTTACATAGCAGCAACAATTCACACTTTTTCTATTCTTCAGTAGTCTACCTCGACGAATACTTGGGTTTCTGAAAGACGCCGTTTGGCCGCATGTGCGAACCTTTGATTTGGATGCAGTCGATATAACTGTAAATGAACATGATACTGATATTGCCATTGCTTACTAAAACATAATCAAAATACAGATGACGAAAAAAAGAGACCATGATAACTCAAACACTTTCACTGAGAAGGGCGTAGGTAGTACGTGCAGGTCGGCTAATCGTTGCCTTTTACAATATTCAGGAAAATTTTTTTATATTATGAGGTGCACGATCAGCGCACTTAATTATCTAAGCGTAAGTGGCATTCGGTTGACCACCTGATAAATATCGGTACAAGATACAATAGTAAAACGATCTCTAGCGATAGGAGGGCAATGCGATCAACGACAATAACTAGCCCAGTTTTCACCCACATACGCGTCTCCAGAAAGGGGGAATGCTAAAATGTCTCTGTCACAGACGAAATAACACCTTGAAATCATCTATACAAAAAAAATTCAGCAGTTGACATGCTTTTATTCTCCAACTGGACCAAAATAAAAGCATTAACGAAAAAAAAATACTTGCCTTCAGGGCAGTCAGAATACTTGTCGGTTAAATTTGCTCACACGCGAGAAAAAAAAAAAAAAACATGCGGACGCTAAGATTCCGCACTCTCTGTTTTCTGCCGTGGTCTCCGCAGCTCTAGGAATCCACATTAAACAACCCCCTCGCGGTAGTCGGGCGCGAGAGGCGATACTCGCCGGTTTTGCTGGGAAGCGCGGTGATTGGGACGGCCAGGGAGAAACGAGCCAGCAATCACGGAGGTGGTGGTGGTAGTGGTTAGAAGAGCCCGGTCGGGAGCGCGGCGCAGTGCCTCCAATCTCGGAGGCCATGCCTGGACTGCCGCGTGCTCGCCGCGTGTCAGCTCTCTCTCGCTTCACCCTCTCCACCACTCGCAACGCTCGAGCCCACTCCTCACGTGGGAATCGTCTCACCCGCGCCCCCTCTCTCCATCTGTAAGCAAGAAGCAGCCGCGAGACGGCGGGTGCGCGCGCGGCGCGTGCCTCGAGAATTTCGCGGCGCGCCGACGGGCGGCACGCCGTCGCGGTATGCTTCGCGCTAGAGTGCGCGTACCTTTCCCGTCTGTAGTCGACGTTGCGAGGGTTAGCGAAGTCAATCGCGTTCGCGCATGGCGACGTCAACACCGACGAGGCGCGAGCCAGGGAAGCCGAACGCAAGCGTCGGCAGTGGAAAACCAGCGACACACACGAACCTTGATCGCGTTCGAGAATACAGACGGCGCGCGGGTAACACCGACGAGACGCGAGCCAACGAAGCCGAGCGCAAGCGTCTTAAACGCGTCCCGCCTGCCGTGTCTTAGCGTTTCAAACAAACGTTCACTCGAGTAAACGCTACACCAAGTTTCGCTTCAAACCGTTTTTCTAGCGCCCACGTCGGCACCCGTTTCAACCGAGTCAACGCCGTGCGCACCGCTGCTGCGTCGCATCCCATCAGGGTTCCCTTCGGGGAGATGGTCCATAGTTTTTTCTTCTCCTACCATTTGCTGTTTATTTTTACAAATACCGTCGCGCGGCACTGATTATGACACTGGCAGGATCCTATAGGCATCATGTTAGAGAAACAGTAAGCTAAGACGCTCTCTGTGTTACGTCATGCGCATGTCATCATTATACGGCCCAACATGCACCACCTACGGGGTGCGCTTGCCATCAACACCATAATTTAACAGGCAGCTATCCTGGTCATGGAATCTCTCTTCATATGGGTCTACCCACATAGCTATAGCACAGCTGCTTGCTAATAAAATTCATGTTTACTACTAGTCAAGTAGACTATAAAGCCTTATACTGAAGTGGTTATAAGATGGAAAAGAATTGAAAAGTGAGCCCCGTAACTGCCTGCATCAGGGTGCGATACCTCAACAGTAGCTCACAGGGGATGGGGGTGAGGAGGGATTAAAAGGACAGAATTAAAGGTATAGAGAGAAAGAGAGAGAGATGCGCTGAGCCAGGGAGCGAGGACATATCGAGGGGATAGGAGAGATAGGAAAGATGGAAACACGGTCGCAGGAGTCGGAGGACGGGGCACCACTTGCGAGAGCTCTTGTCGGCGTCAGGAGATGGCGTAGGGCAAGTCCAGTAGGTCAGAGCTACGCTGTCATCGGAGGTCGGCGTCAGGAGATGACGTAGGGCCAGCCCAGTCGGCCAGAGCTACGCTGACGTCGGAGATCGCGAGGGCACAACCGGTCGGCGCATAATCCAGCGAGCGAGTGAGCCTTATACTTCGTATAACATTACAATTCGTCGCTATCGCATTCACTACTTCACCCTTGCGGCCAAACTTCCTTTCTTCATATATCCTACATATGCGCATGACGAAGGCCAAACATTACGATATATACTGCAGCAAAAGAGATAGCTGGGCCGTTCGTTTGCGGCTCATTTAAAAACACCGCAAATACAAAAACAAGCAGAAGATGAATTTACGATATATTTTTAGTATTCCGCAAGCGCACAACTAGAGATATACACGAGCCTAAAATAAAAAAGTAACAGCTGAAAAGAGGTTATTTTTTTATTCTCAACTTTTTAGCGATAATGTCTCATGAGCGGTGTTTGTGCGTATACGAATGCAACAGGTGGTGCCGCACATCGTATGTAAGTGACCGGCAGCGAGGAAGAAGATTTATTTCATTTATGCAACACGAGAGAGCAGACTGAGACGCGCGGAAAATATGCACGAACGCCGGTTTTCAGAGCGGCAAGTGAAACGGCCCCGCCTTGTGCTTCTCCTTCTCTCCCAGGCCGAATGGAAATCATCAACACACAGGGGTCCAATTCACGCTATAGTTGAAATTGGATAGCGACATTTTATAATGTATGACATCTGCACTTCAATGATTACAAGCAATTGTGTTGCATACGGTTTTGTCAAAAACCCGGCTTTGTGGATTGTTTCCTACGGTCGTCACTGAGAAATAGAAGCAGCGCTAAGAAATAGATGCGCTTCTGCCGCGTTTTCCGTAAACACGGATATATTTCATGCCGAACAGTAACAGTAAAATGTGACCATATTTACGCTGTCCTGGAGCTCAATTAAGCAAAAACATTAACGGAAACAAACACAAGCACACGCACGCGTTCGTATGCAGTGTATAACGCAATCAGACAATTTGTCTGTGTATTGCGTTAGTCGACGTACATACACACAAACTTCGCTGAAGTATATCTGGAAACGAAACAAGCAAGCGGTGCATGTGCGTTTATTTCCACACGCGACACGCCCGTATATACTCCGAATTATCTTTTTTTTTTCATTATTTCAGAAGAAGCGGAAGCGAGAGTTGCATTCGATGATTAACGAGCATCAGCACGATCACATCCCTTTGGGCTGCCAAAGAAACGCTTAGCTCGGACCTTTCTGTACTTCTTGCTGTGCAGGCCGATTCATCCGGCCGATCGAAAAAAGCCGTTCCGAAATGGCGTCACAGCGTCGCGATCCTGACTACTAGCTGGGCTAAATAATGCAGCAACCGTACGCCCATGTAATCACGTTTGGTAAATGGTCGTCGTGCACGCCACACGGCTGGTAGTGGTGGATAAGCGCGGCATATAATTGTCTTGGCCCAGAGGAACCACACTACATCATCTCAAGCATCTGGTTTGTTTGTTTGTTTGTTTGTTTGTTTGTAGCGTTGTGTATTATGATGTCCCCCAGTTAAGTTTAGTGTACACATGTTATTGCGCTTCTCATTTCCTGATGCAAAACTGACCTGAGCGCTCGCGACTAAAGGGCCCGTATTCTGAATACCTGGCCAGACTATGCACATAGTTGCGTCCGCAAAAGAACGAGCATCGTCCAACAACGACGGCGATCGCATTATTTGCGAAGGCCGTCGACCAACCAGACAAATTTCCTACGAGATGATTTGGGGCCCTCCCCTTTAACGACTGTATTGGCCCATTCTCGCGAAAGCTAAAAAGGGAAAAAAAAGAAACACACGCCAGTCACAGCTGACTGCGAACCTGGAAAGGTGGCGGCGGTCGCTTAAGCGAGACTCGAAACCCGATCGCTTGCGTATATACACCGCGATGGTGAGCGCAGCTGCGCGATGCCGCTCTTGCACAGCTGCGAGAAGCGGTCGCCCGAGGCTGAGGCGAGACTGGACCACCCGAGGCTGGACTTAACAAACTTAGAGGGGCCTTGAAACACATTTACAAGTAATCATCAAACAGCTATCTTAAAGAGCTTATTGCCACATGAATCGACCGTTTTTTTTTATTTTTTAGACTCCGTCAAGTAGTCCGGCAAGCCCAGGATGCCGCCCGGGTCCAAGGACTCGAGGCCGTCACCTAGGCCGGGGTGCTTGTAGCCCCACCCCGCTCAATGACGCCGGACATGTTCAATAAAGTTTTTACTCACTCACTCACTCCGTCAAGTACGAGCATAGTTACAGGATCTGTTACACGCATCCGGCGCTTTGTCTCTCCTTTCATGCCAGCGAGCACGCCGCAGGCTTCGCAGGGAAGGGGGAGGAGGAGGTGCATAACAAAAGAACACGAAGATGAGTCCTTTCGGTGCATGACGTTGCGCACTTTTCCTTGTTTCTTCGAACGCACAGCTGCTTATACCGAGACTATTCGATGTAATTCTACGTGATCACAAGCGCGCGCGGGGGCTCGCGACGGCCTCTTGCAGTCGCCGATGCAGCTTAGCTGGGTTGCTCAAATCAGCCCACGGCCATACACTTTGGATTTAGTGCGGCCACTTGGGTTTATGGCATCATTTATAGAAATGAGATGGAACCATTTCCCGCTGACTTTGATAATTAGTGGTATATTACAGACCACGTGCCGCACAATGATAATTGGCTCGCGTGTTCTCATCAGGTGCATCGACTACCGATCGGCAGCGCTTTCTGACCATGCCGAATAACTGTTGCAGGCTCTCTAAGTGCGCGACTTTTAATGATTGCTCGTGTCCGGGAGGGTACGTGCGCTGCTTTGCTTGATAGGGATCATCCAGCGGTGCTATAACTTTCATGAACATAAACGATTTGGTTTCGCGTTTATAGAGAGTTATTCGTGTTACGGCTATTTGTGTCCCCATTCGTGCTATTTCTTTACTTTCTCTTTTTTTCTCTCTCTTCCTATCCTCTTTATATATGTGCCCCGTCGCGGTGGTCTAGTGGTAAGGTATACTGCTGACCCGCAGGTCGCGGGATCGAATCCCGGCTGGGGCGGCTGCATTTTCTATGGAGGCCGAAATACTGTATAACACCCGTGTGCTTATAGATCTGCGTGCACGTTAAGTAACCCCAGGTGGCCGAAGTTTTCGGAGCCGACCACTACGGCGTCTCTCATAATCATTTGGTGGTTTTGGAAAGTTAAACCCCGCATATAAATCAAATGAATCTCTTTATATGTGTACCGCCTCCCCGGGATCACACAGTTGTGAGCCTGCTCCCTCCATATTTTTCCTGTGTATACTTGTTTATGTATCCAAATCAAATAATAATATCATTAATAATAATAAAAAGTATTAAATGGTGCGTACTTTACGCGAGACGCATGTGGAAGTTCGTTTTGTGTTTTGCTCGATACGACGGCCAAACACGGAATTCAGGACAAGCCCCTCGCATTCGCCCCGCTCGCCACCATCCTTGTCTTGCGTTTTCCCGTCCGTCAGTGAATGCAAGCCGGCATTACACCCGCATGCAGCCATCGACATCGTCCAGGCCAAATTTAATATACGGCCACAAAGTTCCGCTCGACTGCACGCGTTGCGATCGCGGTGCCTCCTTCGCAGATCTACAAGTTTGCGTAAGGGCAAATTCCAACCAATCTCAATGCTGATCGTATTAGCGATGTTGGTCGGCCAGTAGGGAGTTTTAGAATACCGTTTGCAAGCGCTGCGGGCGTAGCGGGCGCCATATGAGTTTTAGAATAGCGTTTGCCTTGCTGCGATCCGCAACGCACGATCGCAGCGACACCGTAGCCTCGAAACCAGCGCTTGCGGGCCGCATGCGGGCCGCCATCACCGCACGCAATTTCGGATTTTTTGCGTGCGCTCCGCGAACGCCAACTGGCGTTGCGACGCATGCGCAGTGGCAGCGACCGCACCGGAAGGGCTCGCGGTGCGCAATTCTAAAACTCCCTAATGGCTAATAGCGCCCGCCGCGGTGGCGTAGTGGCTGCTCCACTGCTCGAGCATTGCGGGTTCAACTCTGGCCGCGGCCGTCAGAGTTCGATGGAGGCGAGATGGTCGATAACCGCGTAATGGGCGATGTCGGTGCAAGTTAAGATAACGCTAGATGGTCAACGTTTTCATGGCTCTCCACTGCGCATTCTCTCGTAACCATATCGTGGTTTCGGGACGTACAACCCCACATACAATAGGTGACCGGTAAATGGGAAATCGCAGGGAACTTTGGGATATGACGGCTTCCAGTTCGGCACACCACGCGGGTCAGCTGCGGTACGCGCGCATTTCTGTACTGCTCCATTGAAAAAAAAAAAAAAACACCTGACCGTGCAAGGTCAGTGCTTGAGAAGTTTTTTTTTTTTTCGCCAACCGTGACTGTGACGATGACAAGCTACGAAAGCCATGAACGGTCCGGAAACTTTTTTTGTCGCACTAAAATGATCTGCGACGTTTTTATGCTGCTCGGGGGTGCTGTCAGTTTGGATAGCAGATCAGTCGATACACAAAACAGTTTTCCTTGTATGATACGGTACTTGAGATAAAAAGTCACCGTTTTAAAGATTTCAGGGGATGGAAATGACTGTAGCAGTGTGCTAAGAGTTCATTTCAAGATCGCTGCTTCAGCCGACATGGTCAATCGATCGGCATGAAGCGCAACACTTATTGAGCACGTTGAGACATTTTTTTTCGTCTAGCCTTCAGCGCGCTATAACATGCATTTCTTAGGCGAAGCCAGATGCTTATTCTATTGCAACAACTCAATATTCTATTGCAACAAGAAGAATTAGATACTTGTTGAATGTATGTGTGTTACCAACGCCTCCTAGAAAAAACTATGCCTGGAACGTCGCTCTCTTTTCAATTGGGAGCCTCCTGCCAGCACGCAATCTCGGAGGCCATACTTCCTGCCTTGTGTTGCGACTAGCCACCGCGTGAGACCACTCGCCTCCGTACCGCTAAGTCACGTGACATAACCGTACCGCTCTGTCACGTGACATCACGGCTGCTCGGAGGCAACAGTACGAGCATTGCTGTGTTCGCAGGGAGCGGCCGTCGGAGACACTCGCCTTCGTAACGAAGGAGGAGGGTAAAATCAGAGGTTAGGGCAGCGCGTTCGCGGCTCACGTTCCAGGCATAATTTTTTTAGGAGGCGTTGGTGTTACAGTAACTCATCCTAGTTAAGTTGTAATTAAATATCTCTTTACCCTTAAGTCATTGATGCTGACTCTTGGCATAAACAGAATAAAATCTCAGGCTAGGAATATAGTGCAAAATCATTTTTGGTCATGTTCATTTTGAGCAAAGAAAAATTTAGCTTTTTAGCAAAATTTAGCAATCGGGCCATGACAAATCCCCCCTTCTTTGTTTATCGGCCACGCCCACCGACGGACGGTGACAGTCCGCGCAATCGCCGCGTCGAGCTTGCGGACCGCGCGAAGCTGCTGTGTCACTCCTGGTAGAACCAGGAGTGACACAGCAGCTTCGCAAGTTAGTACTGGCGCTGGAATTGCCTCTCTCTTGCGTGGTATGTGATAGGCTGTCATTCGACTATACCTTGTCTACAACGCCAAGGAAAGGCTACGTTAGACCCCTAAGGCCCGAAACATGGGCAGCGTTTTCCCGGCGCCGCTTCCCTAGACGTCATCGCGTCGACGCGGCCAGAGAGGGTGACATACCATGTGAGGAGCGCCAAGGCCAGCGCCAGCTCAACGTCGCGGACTGTGTCGAAGAGAATGAACCAGAGACCTCGCAAAGCAGTGTGTAGTGTCCGTCAATGCAGCAACGAGAAATATTCCTGAAAACCGGTTTCGTGTCTTATATGCAGTTCTGAGGTGAGAAAAACAAATCACAGTAACACCGAAAAGTTTTTTTTTTACTTCTAACGCACGCTCTTGAGGATAGGCAGAACCAGAAACTCGTAATACACGGCCCCTAAGCTTGGCGGTTGTTGTAAATCTTTGAGGCCATGTATTCAACCGATACACTCAGGCATGCTAATCCTACCGATGGACATATGGCGTTCGAAAACGGTTCCAAGAAATCCCGCGCTTCCTGTAGAAGCTTCTAAGGAACAAGCTAAGTCAAATACAAGCGTCAGTTGAAAATTTTCGGATCACTCAGAGCACGGCGACGACTTAACAGATCTGAGGCGGGCGGCAGCCATTTTGACAGCAGCAACGATGCTGTTACGTAACGAAAGTCGCTGGTAGCTGCGCGCTGATTGGTTCTCCATTCACCGACTAGCTTCCGGCATTAGCGCCGGCGCTCCAGATATCGGAATCGTCCAGAATGGGACGTTTTGACCACCGTCACCGGCAGCGTCGACGCTGAGTGACGCCGGCGTACGAAACGCTGAGAAAACGCCGGAAAAACCGCGTTCGCACTGGGAATTCCGGCCGCCGAAAGTGCTCCGAATCCGGTTCGGCGGCGGCGAGATCCGCCGAAAGGGCCTTCTCCGCGCCGATCGCTCTCGGACCGATTTTTGCAGCGTCTGCCGCCGAATTGGTCGCCGCGGTCCGATAGGAGCGCTATAGTCAAGAAATTTCGAAAAATGGCGGCCAAGCCCTACTCACTTGTTATGCCGCAGTGCACGTAACTGAATGTTGAAACCAACGGGAGTTTAACCTACTCTGTGCCCACTTCGCCTCCGTATTTCGTGGAAGAGGTGACCGAGCTTGCTGTTGGCGTGACCGAGCTTGTTGCGGTCTGGCAGAGCAGAACGATCCCACCAACGCCGCTGGCGTTGGTGGTTTTTCTGCTCTTCGTGCATTACAAGACAGCCACTTGCCAGCAAAGTAAGCAGTACTGCCTTTTCTTGCTACTTGCGTACGAGAGTCGTCGAAGTATACACCACCGGCTAGCGTAGTAGCGTTTGCGAGCCGCGACAACAACCGGGTGACAGCGCATTCATCCCGCGTTCGCCCCGTAGTATAGATCGCATCTTGGCGGCGCGGGGCGCGTCCAGTGCCAACGACGCTGCATTTCGGCGGCAGGGGAATTTCGGTCGCTGTAGAAAGCGGATCTTTCAGTGCGAACTAGGCATTAGGAGTCAACAAGCTAGTGTAGGCTTCTCTCCGTCATATTCAGGATGTCCAAGGTAACTTTAGCCAGAGTTTAAAAATATGCCGGCACACGCAATTACGACGCGACCAAATGCATCTTGCTCACCGTTGCCTGGAGTTGGACAATTTTTTTGTGTTCTCAAATATTGTTTATTAGATGTGTTTAATAAACAAAGAAACGAAAATAAATAAAAAAATCAATGAGAAAGTTGTAGATCGGTTTGAAAAACGTCCGATTACACACTCTTGAACTTTATATCTGTTCAGTATTAGTGTTTTCCTGCTAATTACAAATGCCCGCGAAATACCAAGAAATACCACGTGACAAACCCGCTCATGCGCCAGCGCGCACAATGATTCTAGTGCTCCCTAACGTTCCGCGTATGAACGACCATAGCATTTGCACGGCCGGGATAGACTGCACCTGCGCGCCCTTCTTTCCTTACGGCCTTCTCACCCATCGCGAATACAACGGGAGAGTTTCTGAGTATGTTTCGCCACCCGTCGGCGGTAGGGGCGCAGCGACCCTGACTTTGTATCTTCTGCGCCGCGCACACGGCGCAAAGGAATTTGTCGATGTGAAACTGTTGAATAAGGGTTCTCGAAGAAGAGGGGAGAGAAGGATTACTAAAGAAATCGAGGATAGAGGGAAGATCGTCTACTAAAAAAAATTAAGTTACCAGACGGCTTGCCATAAAATATAGGTATGTATGTGCTCGTGAATAATACAAGCTGAAATTCAGTGAAAATGCGGAAGAATCGGCAAATGAGAGGCATAAATCAGAAGGCATAAAGCAGTGGCAACGATCAGAGAGATAGAAGAACAATGTTGCACCTGTTCTGCAATCAGAAAGCACTAAACACCTTCGGCCCTTGGTTTCGTCGGACAACGACGTCGCAATTAATAGAGGTCGCTCACGGAATGACGAGCGCGCCTTCCCTTTTCTAGCTATTTTCTTCTTTTTTATTTTTTTAAATACATTTGGAGCGTTTTCAGGGCTAATAGCTGCTTTCTACAGCCTGACAACTTTTTAATCGCGTACGTGTGTTGTATATCTAATGGCAAAAAAATGCGTACAAGGAAAAAGAAAGTAAAAAAAGAGAGAGAAGCCTTGTTGCTGAATAACATCTTCGGACAGCACGCACAGAGAAGGGTGGTGTTGTCAAGGTGTTAACGCCACCTGGAAATATTGATTCCGGAGACGCCAAGCCTTTTTGCATTCCTTTGTAGTGCAAGCCACGTCCATGAAGAATGCGAACGAAGTACGCAGCTGCTTACGCTCGCAAGCCGCTTGCCCCGGAACTGAAACTGTAGTGCAAATGAGTTCTGCGCTATCTTTCGAGCTCGTAGAACAACATGTCTAGAAATAAAAATTGACAACATTACAACTTTTCGGAAAGTAAGCAGCTGTTTTTCTGAAAAATCTGCATAAATTTGTGGATTATTGCTACAAGCAGGTTGTTGTGAATTGCCTTTTATCTCTAGTGCGGCATGCTTTATTCTGGTAATTACCCACCGCAGCTGCATTTCATTCGGTGCTCTGTCAGTGTTCAGTCTACAATGTTTTTTTTTTTAGTCGAGAAGTCGTGTTTTTTTTTACTCCGAAAATTTTGACGACCTGGGGTTCTTTAACGTGCACCCAAATCTGAGCACATGGGCCTACAACACTTCCGCCTCCATCGGAAATGCAGCCACCGCAGCCGCGATTCGATCCTGCGACCTGCGGGTGAGCAGCTGAGTACTTTGGCCACCAGACCATCACGGCGGGGCATCCCAAGTGTCGCACCATCGTTCAAAATGCGAGAAATGCAGCGATTGCTGTAAGAAGAAAAAAATGCGTCCCAATATTATCGCGAAAGCAAGCACCACGCATGCGTTACGAAAATCGCAGCAGATTCACAGAAAGGAGCGAAAAAAAAGGGCCGCTTTTCTACCCGCAGGGCGCGGGTTCGAATCCCGGCTGCGGCGGCTGCATTTCCGATGGAGGCGGAAATGTTGTAGGCCCGTGTGCTCAGATTTGGGTGCACGTTAAAGAACCCCAGGTGGTCCAAATTTCCGGAGCCCTCCACTACGGCGTCTCTCATAATCATATAGTGGTTTTGGGACGTTAAACCCCACATATCAAGGCCGCTTTTCTTTTGCATCAAATAGAATCTGACGGAAGAAAGCATTCAGCGCACCCAGACGATTTTGTAAGGGATGTGTGGTATGCCGCTTTTTGTCACAAAGAGGCTACGATCACGCCCGCACTTCGGGGCTTGTGACACTGCCATCAAAGTGCACTCTACAGAGGTGTACAGGTTCAAGCCCAGCATCATCAGGTATCAGCAATGCCATAAACGATTTGTGAGTCTTCAATGATTAAGCAACTTGTTTTTCAACGCGCGGTGAGTGGAGAAGCGCGCCCGAACTGATGTGTGCGCGCGCTGTACGGAGCAACGGAAGATGGCATGGTCGCAGCGCCCCCCTCAAAGGAGTGGCGAGAGGCATGTGCTACACCCATTGCGAAAGCCGTAAGAAGGGAGCGCGCAGGTGCAGTGCACAGTGGCGGGCGCCTTGCGCGGGCGGAGGCACTAGCCCGCTACTTAGGGAACAAACACGGCATATTTTACGTGGACGCCTCCGGCCCTCACCATGGGGGGTGGTAAACGGCTGCAGTCGTCCACCGAAACATCGCGCCGAATGGTCTCACATTCAGAGCGCAGGACATACACTCGTGCGGAGGAAGTCGCCATCGCGTTAACTGCCGCAGACTGCAGGACTCGCGCGTCATTATTACGGACTCGTGAGGGGCCTGCAGAAATATTCAACGCGGGTACGTCCCATACCTGGCGTACCGCATCTTACGAAATAGTAATTACGCCGGGGCCTGCGCGTCCCGTAGCATCATTTGGGATCCAGCCCACACGGGCCTCGAAGGCAATGAAACGGCAGACGCCGCTGCTCGTGCGCTCAACAACATGCATTTCGTCGCGTCGTAATTACGTGTTCCGGCATATTTTTACACTCGGGCTAAAGTTACATGAAACACCCTGCCTTGTATATATATATATATATATATATATATATATATATATATATATATATATATATATAAGTCACCAGAAGAAGCGAACGAGCAAACGAAAAACGATGCTTTATTGCCAACGTTACGGCCGGGGACCGGCCTTCGTCAGGGCATACGTGCACGTATGCCCTGACGAAGGCCGGTCCCCGGCCGTAACGTTGGCAATAAAGCATCGTTTTTCGTTTGCTCGTTCGCTTCTTCTGGTGACTTATAACTCGACCAGAATCCAGGAAGACTTTCAAGAAATATATATATATATATATATATATATATATATATATATATATATATATATATATATAGTACTTCACGTGTGCTCGCTCTACTTGGCAGCAAGAACAGATCATTATAAAATATCAGGGTATAACTGTACACTGCGGAGGATTTCTAGCTGCCATATATACTACGAAATATTTGCTAGCATTAACTGACTTCCCATTTCTGCACAGTGGAATAAAGAGTGCCTTTAATTCATTGATGTATAGCGCGTGTGGCGATAAGAAATTCCGCACGTCAAAAGAATGGCATCAGCAGACAGCTCGCGTCCCTCGAGGAGCGCACGGGTCAGAGGCGCGCGCTCTGGAGCGACACGTGCGCCTGCCACGCTTGTTCTCTCAATAGACTCGCTGGTAAACTCACAAACACGCGTCTCGGTAGATTCATCAGTGAAAAGTGTTTACATTCAATACAAAGGCGCATGCTCGACGCAGTAGCGGCCCTCCATTGTGCTGGTGACGGGGGTGTATCATCTGTGCCTCCTACCAATCGCCCGACTTCTTTGACAACACACTGTGAGCGTAGCGAGCAGGTAAAAATATGCACGACCTACGCTATATAATTATTGCGTTATCTTTAAGCAAGTCGCACACCTTTGGGGTATTTGCTGCTGGTTTCCAATCGGATAAGACACCGGATCTAAAGCGGCATACTAAAGCTCGCAAAGCTTGAGTGCTATATACTGATACATACTTTTCGCCAACGACCCGTTCTGACTTAGCAGCCGTGCCGTGTCTCGCGCGTAGAAGACAGCATGCTCGCCGCGGCATATCCTCGGACACGATTGTATTGTTTCCCCACAATGTCTGCATCTAAACTCTCAACACAGTGTACAATAAACCGCTCGCAGCATTCCTTCGCGTCTCGCGATTCGACAGCGCCGGCTGCGCGCCTGGAGGATAGTGGGTGTCACGCGCTGGCGCGCCGTACACGTGGTTCCCTGCAATAAACGCCCGGCGCGTGTGTTACGCTGGGTGTGACGTTCGTTTCCACAACGGTCCATGGCTCTAACAAACCAGATAAGCAAACAGAGAAGGCGAGAGGGGGGCCATGTAAGAGAGCGAGAAAACAAAAACGAAAAGATCATAGCTACCCTCACCCTATCGAAGGCTTCCTCGGCGCCGGTGACGACGGAGGAGGAAGGAAACGGCCTCGGCGATCAGCGCTTATCTCTGCCCCTCCACAGAGGGCGCGCACTCCTTATCTCTCTTTTCGCGGTCGGATGCAACCCGCCGCGTCAACAGACGGACGACAGTGGGCGCGTTGCCCGCGCACGAGAGGAAAACCGGAAGCGGCTGCGTCGGCAAAAACAGTCCCGAAAGAGTTGCCTACATACACTTCGGGAGCCGCCGCGCCCCTACGCAAGGTGGCGCCACGAGCACGCCATCGGCGCGCATGAACCGCCGCTGCAACGACACGCCGACCTCAAGGTCATGCGCGCTTCCTCGTTAACCTATGAACGCTTCCGCGACGAACGAGTCAGGGTTGGGAATCTAAGGTTCCTTGTACAAAATACCCCAATCTAGTTCGTTTCGAAACACTGAAATGCCACAGTTTTGGTAGAGCGGGCATGCGCATGTCATGGGTGATCCAAACTGGTATCTCAAACGTTTCACGAGAAGGTCACTCCATTGCGTCTATAGGTCGCTTGTACTACGGCTACTGCAGCAGTCCTCAAGTATACCTTACCATTGAAAAAAAAAGGCAGATCCCACGTACAGTGGAAATCGATGATATGCGAAGCACGAATGAGGAAGGTCCATATGTCACTATAAGATAACATTATGAGGCGGACGTCAATTATGCTGTACATGATTTCCATGTCATGATTATCATGTTTGGACGTGTCATTTACCTTAGTCGTCTATTCACGTCACGTGATACCGAATTTGGTATTTTTCGAGCTAGCGAAACCGCCGCGAGCGCGATTAGTCATGATTTACATGATACGCATATCATGAGTATCATGTTTGGACGTCACGTAATACAAAATTTGGTATATATGGAACTAGTTAGCGAAACTGCCGCGAGCACGCTATCAGCATAACATCTATATATAGTCATATTTTACATAATACGCATATCATGCTTTTCATGTTTGCACGTGTCATTTACATTTGTCGCCTATTCACGTCACGTGATACCTAATTAGGTATATGTGGAGCTAGCGAAAGGGCCGCGAGCGCATCATGAGAGTGTGACATGTAGTCATGTTCTTACATGACATGCATGTCATGATTTCCACGTTAAGGTTTGTCACTAGAGTTTGCCATGCAGTCATGTCATACCGTGCCAGTTTTGCAGAATGTGATTTGAACGAGACCACCGAGAGAACAGCAAGACCATGAAATTTAAATCATTACATTCATGACATACATGTCATGATTTTCATGTTTTATGACTAGTCACTTATGCTCGTCATACAGTCATGTATTACCATAGCAGTTTTGGTATCGATACCATTATCGAAGCGGCCAGGAGAGCTAAAAGTCATAGGCGGCTAGACAGACAGACAGACAGACAGACAGACAGACAGACAGACAGACAGACAGACAGACAGACAGACAGACAGACAGACAGACAGACAGACAGACAGAGACAGACAGACTGCCACCTACAATAGATAGATAGATAGATAGATAGATAGATAGATAGATAGATAGATAGATAGATAGATAGATAAATAAAAGTGCTTGCAGCACGCAGAGAAATGCTTCGCATATAAAACAGAGACGCGTTTCAATATCACACAAAAAAGTTTAATGCGAGGATGCTGTGACAAAACTTTTAAACATTTCAAACATTTTAAAAAGACAAAACATTTAAAAGTACTACCTGCCATATATTACCGACATGGTGAGAGCTTAAGGTCCCCTCCGTGACTTATAACTATAACGAACCAGCACGTGTAGGGCATGCACGTGTAGAGACGTGCATACCCTGGATTAGACAGCCACGGTCGCGCAGTTAACAGTCGGGTAATAACGGCAAGTTTATTGCCCCGCACGCGTTTCCTTTGCGCGGGCTCTGCAACTCTATAGTTATTGACCTCTTTTTGGAGAAGGAAGTTCAAATGACACCGGAGATTTGAAGCCCGACTTCCTCCACGCGCGGATGTCCTGAACAAGAATTCTAATATCAGCCACGCATACACGGCCGATACCATATTTGAGTGGATACAGCAATTGTCGCTGCTTGAAGGAAACTAAGCGAAGTAATTTACGTAATGCATGTTAAACTGAGCGTATGTAATAGCGAAGTGTATTCTTTGAGAACCATGGAGACTATGGCTCCGAGCTTGGACCTGAAAACGAAGTTCGACAGAGCATTCAGCACCCAACTAATAAGACGAAATATAGGAACACGATAATTTTAAGTACCACTCTGTCGCTTTACTACCTGTACGTATTTGCTACAGTTCTGACAAAAGGATTTCGACGGTATATTTGAACAAACAGTGAGCCAGGAATTAGTACCAGTTTTCATCCGCAGCCTTCCACGCAAGCCCGACCAAGGCAACGCTGATGTTTTGTATTATTTAAGAGTGCACTGTCCACTTTTGGGTCAAAAAGCGCAAGACAGCCTAACGGATTACGAGATCACAGACGCTGTCCTGGCAGTTCTGCTTATGACAGCTGGCATTAATAATCATGTCTGGGGTTTAACGTCCCAAAACCACCATATGATTATGAGAGACACCGTAATGGAGGGCTCCGGAAATTTCGACCACCTGGGGTTCTTTAGTGTGCACCCAAATCTGAGCACACGGGCCTACAACATTTCCGCCTCCATCGGAAATGCAGCCGCCGCAGCCGGGATTCGATCCCGCGACCTGTGGGTCAACAGCCGAGTACCTTAGCCACTAGACCACCGTTCGTGTAAGTGTTTCTCGTAAACTTGTGTTTTCGTGCCAGCGTTACATCGTTAAAGTTTTCACTGATAAATGATTTTTGTTTCTTCGGCATCTGCGAGCGCCTTCTGTCAAGAGTAGACACCGACCCCCCCCCCCCATGCGCTAATAAATGTCGCTGAATTAACTTAGATAGTTTAGGTAGGAACTTTAGCCGCGAAACTTTGGGCCACCTGTCTGAGAAGCCACTCCAAAAACAGCAAATACTCCAACTTGCAGTGAAAAGAGACAGAGAGAGAAAGAGAGAAAGAAAGACAGAGAGAGAACTGACCATTGTGTTTTAAAATCTCTCAATCAAAGTGTATGTTCGCAGAATGTATGCGCGCGGGGTAAAACACTCTCGAGAGAGCAGCTGGTGAATGCCGAAATAGCAAAAGAGCAGAAAAAAAATATTCAAACGCGTGCCATTAATGCCGACTCCGTCACTTTTCGCTCGTCACGTCGCCGACCGGAAATGGCGAAGGCGTTCATTCGATACGTCCCGGATAAGCGGCTGCGCTGAAAACCAATACCGACCAGCGGATGTGACGTACGTAGTGCAACTGCGAAGCGGAAGGTGTCAGTTGACACGCCTTGCCTTTGGTGGAGGAGAGAAAGCGGAGCTGCAGAAAAAGGCCAAGCAACACGACAATTTTGCGGGGGAAAAGCCCGCAAGAAAAAAAAAGGTAAGTTAGGAGCAGAAAATAAGAGAGGAGAGAAATCATCGGCGCTGACTACACGAATTCATCTTGGCAGGAAGCGCAGCAACTTATACACGGAACACACGACACAAGCACTTGTGTAGTGTGTTCCGTGTATAAGTTGCCGCGCTTCCTACCAAAGCGGATTCATACCAACTGGCCCGATATAATTGTTTATTGACTATACGAACCACGTGTTTTATTTCCTTCAAGTGGTATGTAAGTATACCTCCTCCACAACAGTATACGGAGAGGGAAGGGCTCACGAGCTCTGTAGAACGTGCTTTATAGTCAAATATGAACAATACATTTCATTCTGGAAAAGCCGTAAAGATGGAAGGCTCCAGGCACACATATCGTGAATATGAAATTTTTTCTCCGAAACCAATTGGGCGCGTTCGTCAGGAAATAAAACACTTGGTAGTTAGTCAGAGCTGCGATTTCCCTCTGGCCCCCACCCTCTCTCTCTCTGATCTTGTCCTGTAATTCGCGTTGTTTCTAAGGATACGTGAAAAGTGAATCTTAGAACCAAATCGAATCACAGTCATGATAACAGCGAATCGAATACGAAATACCAATTTGAACACCAAAATTTACAGAGCTCAGCTATAGTTGGTATGTAATGATTTTAAAAGAGAGAGGGCGCGCAAATAGAGAGACAAAAAGAGTAAGTCAAGACACCATAAACGCCTGCTAAACAACTGAAAATGCGCCCAACAGCGGAAAAGAAAGGAGACACTAAAACTAATCTGCGCATGCGCATGCACTGCGCGAACCTATATATCAATTTGGCACGCGTGGTGGTCTACGTGAAAGATAACCGTTAAGGCATTTCATTTCATCCTTACGCGAGCGCTATAACACTATTATCGATATGCCTCGCCTCGATCACCAGACGCATTCCTTCATGCGGTTAAAAAGGTGCACATTCATAGAATTTTGGCGTGTACTTACATTCTCGACGATGTAAATAAAGATGAGGTGTAGCTCAGCTCTCGGTAATTCTAGGCTTCGTTTCTAGTACTCTGAAGCTATTTTCCATGTTCTACTTATCTGAACTATCATGCTTGCTTCTTTAACCGCAATTTGTTTGTTCCGTGCTGGGACTTTCTGTGTGTTTTATTTTTATTTTTAAGAATAGTTTTTTCCCAGCCGAAGTTCAACTTGTATGCAGCTCTTTGACACCATCGACGGGACACGCCGGGAGAATTCGTGCCATATACTGTCTGCGGAATCTTGTCGTCAAGACAGGTTTTACCAGGAATGCCTCAAGGTACGTTGCTTTACTGCACGTGACGATCACCGCCAGAAGCAGTTGTAGTGTGCTGACTAGATGAGGGTAGCGAACCAGCATGCGGAATTCCTATGGAGGGTGCAACTTCGAGAACTTCAACCATGTAAACGAGAGATTTTTTTTCTTCTGCTGTTTCACCGCAAAATAGCCTGCTAGCTCTCGGAATATCTGTCTTCAGTGATAGTCACTGCAAAACGCTGGCCTTAGGAACAAAATACTGTTTTAAGCCGAAACTCTAAATAAAAACGGCCCAAGTTAAGCACGTATCTTGCGCTTTGGTTGTGACGGTATCGCCAACTATAAGAAGCGAATTTTATTTTCAATAAACTTCAGTTCTAAGCCTGCGTCTGTCCCATGCCTTATGCTCGGTGTCCTGTTTTCCACGCACTAATTAACCTCGCCATAAATAGTGACACTGAGAGAACAATTTTCGAAACAGTTTCAAGGCAACAATTTTTTAAGCAGCCTTAGAATTTCCCGACATTTAATTTGAAAGAACTGTTAACAAGCTTTGACCAAGGAACACTACCATTACATTTGACGATAAAAAAATATCCCAATTACTTGAACAGAGGTAAGCTCTTACACAGCAGAAACTATAGTCTTCGAAATATTTTGTTCTCAGCCAGCGAGCTTGGACCTCAAATAGCAAGATAACTGAATATAGACCTTCTTTTTAAAGCAAAAGCTGCACATGGCTAGGAGAAACGAAAATCGGTCCAGCAGCGGTGTCCCGAGCACGGTCTACATCGGCTGCATTATCAGTTACATCGTTCGCAGCGGTGCACCCAAGCACGCACGCCATGTTGCGTAGCGAATGAATGGCGTCGCCCATGCCATCGCAGCCGTGGCGACAAGCTCGCGCCGCATCAGTTTCTCCTGAAACTTTCCACATGGGTATGATACGGACAACTCTAGATGAGCGCCGAAAGTGGAAACGAGAGAGAGCTCGCATTCGCCGGGACGAAATCTGGCCCGGGAGGCCGAGTGGCAGCAGCAACTGCGTGTTCCGGCTGCCTTCCAAGCTGCGCCAAGGTGCGAACGCATGCAAGTACCGGTGACAGGCAGATCCCGTCGACCGCGCCGCCGAGTTAGCTATAGCGATGTCAAACGCTCGCAACAACGCGGCCTGATGACTGCGCGAGCGCATTCGCCGGGACGAACGCCCGCTGCGGGAGTTTCTCCAGCGGCACATTGGCTTCGGCTGCGACGTCTGTGAACGCCTGTGGTTTGAGGATGACCCCTGCGATGAACGCATGGCAAAGCGCATTTAACCTCTCAGCACACTACTCCATGACCGTGATCGTGCGATGCACAATGTGCGGTATGTGAAATAAACACTGCAGTGGTAAGCCAAAGCCAAACGTGTGTATAATTTATCTCGTTAAGATGTACGAAAGTGGAGCCAATAATTGTAAAAGGCTTCAGTGCCATGTCGGGTTAAACCAACCGATAAACAACGGGGCCACACTCTTCGGCTTTCGCTGGTTAAACATTTTTACGGAGTGTTTGGGCGGCGATTCTTTAACATACTTCCTTTTTTTTGTAGCACTTCTTCATCTTTGTGGTCCTTCTCGGCTCTGCACTGCACCTTCAATTTGGAGCCGCTTCTTGTTGGAGACTCATCCATTTGCACTTACAACTGTACCCCGTATACTCACTTGCAAACCATCTCTACTTTGTCATCTTTTTCGCACCCACGCTTCTATGGCACAAGTATATGTTTTAAAGCCACAATCTTTTTTTCTTTTTTTTTCATCCGTGTTCCTCAACCTTAAGACAAAAATGAATTCTTCGCTTCTTTGACTTGATACGGGTCCTAACACATATCCCACTGCACTACCAACTAGTGCCTTTTTCAGCGAGCCCCTAATTGGTCGAGTAATCGTCGGTGATCTTCGAAACCCGGACGAGGTCTTATTGCCTTCGAGCACAGGACTGCTTTCGCGAACATTAGCACTGTCATCAGAGACAACGCGTGCAGGTTTCATGGCTCCGTACATGTTTTGCCGCACCCTTACTATACCTACAAACCTGTATTGTTGAAAACTGCCGTCGACATAATGATGTGCATGTAGCAACGCGTCGGGGAGGCAGAGTCTGTGCATTAATTTAAAGAGGCTCCCCGACGCGCTGTGATCGGATGCAGCTTTGCAGCTGCTGCGTAGAGTACAGGCTGCTGTGCCAGTTGTCAAGTGATTGATCATAGAGAGCGGTGGCGAGCTTTCAGCTGGGAGGAGCCTACGCGCAGCCACGTCGCTACAAGCGCCCCATTATGTCAACGGCGCCAACCGCGATTGACAAACATGGAATAGGTCTACGTGTAGAGAGATGATCATTCATTGCTCGCTCTTTGCTCATAAACTCCGAAAACTGTCCACAGCACGGCACACGGAATCGTGAAATCAGTTGCAGCACCGTCTTGCCTACGAACTTTACACGCAGCATTGGCACGGTGATGGCCAGCACCGAGGAACTACCAACGCAGACGCTGCTTTATTGCTGGCGAACAGTTGGCCAAGTCACCGCAGTGTGAACGTCAAGATCTGCATTCCCTTTTGTACCAAAGGGTTGGTGTGTAAGGGGACAGTACACACTAAACAAAAATGACCTGAAATAACCCCAAAAACTGGGTAAACCATTTGTCCTCTAGCGCACTACCTTTCCTGGGTTTTTTTTACCACCTACTACCGAGGTAAAAATTTACTCTCGTGCTAACTGAGTTTTTGAACGTAGGGAGAGTAGTAAATATTTACCCCAGTGAGGTTTTCAGCGAGTATAGAGGGAGTAAATTTTTACTACCTTCACAAGGTTTTTGAGGTGATTACTGAGAGTTATTTCTGGTGGTAAAAAATTAAAATTGACGGGTGCATTCGGCCAGAGATGACAAATTTATTGAATAGCAGAACTGATTGAATTTATTGAACGGCAGAATTGGTGACACATAGATTCACATACAGACAAACACGCACACACAACAAATGAAGAATAATACACCACTAGAACAGACTGCACGCGTTGCTCGACTACACTTCGACAATCCGGTATATATATAGGCACGACTTTTTGACCGGCCAAGTAGTACCGGTAGGAGAGCTCTTTTTTTCCATCGATTAACAACAACGCTTGAAGGTGCACGCGTAAGCTTCAGGTGGGCTGCAGGGCACTAAATGTCACACCGACCTTTTATTATAAATCTACACGATCTCACCTTTTTGATTATCCAATAATTGCTTGGCACACCAGGCTCTTTGCCCCACGCGTGTTAGCACTGCTGATGCACAAGTCCATAAAATATACCTAAGTACACACAAACCATGGTAGCTCAATGATTTTAATTGAGCGACGGTGCAAAAACACAGTAGCAGCACGTATTCATCACAACGGGCGTAGAGGAGCGGTGCACGCCTGCACACCAGCTTCTTACCGACGGCGTTCTAGGCCTTTTCGAGGAGCACGGCTATCCGATGAAACACAGCTGGCGATCACAGAACACATATTCTGTGCGAATTTCGTCGTCATTTCAGACAAAAATGAACGCGTGACCGCTATCTTGCGGAGACGGGGCGGTGTATGCATACTTCCAACGAAAGACCATCATCCGGGCAGGTCCGGGTTTTCTTCGTGCTCACCGGCCGCCGCTTGTTGGTTCCGTCTGCCTCTTATCGGCTTCGTGCTACATGTTTGAGAACAGTTGGTGCATGAGGTGGGCAATTCGGGCAGCACTTTACTCGTGCAGACATCGCCTACTGTGGAACAAAATATATGCGATGCTTCTTTCACCTGCCCCGGCGACACACTCCCACTGGTCACTGGTGGCCGCGGCTCGGTGCCGACGACAGAGTGAAGCATTTTGCTTATTGCTTCTCCAGCAGGCAAGCACGGACGACGACACCAGATTGATTTTGTTACCACTGGCAGATCTGGAGATATCCGCGAACTGGAGATATCCGTGACGTGCAGGTTCGGAGGCGCTCGGAAGAGCACGGTCGCTCGATGATGTAGGAAACACGTGAGATCCATCAGCCCAACGAGACACACAGATACCGAGCTTCTTGCACTGTCTGTCTCCAAAGCCACCGCCGAGCAAAAGCAACAATTTGCGAAAATATGCAGGACAACTTTCCACAGCAGGTTTTCTTTCTTTTTTTTTCTCTTTTGAGAGCCCCCCCCCCCCTCCGTCTTTTTCTTTTTTTTTTCTTTCAAAGAATGCTGTTCTCGCTTGTTGTGCTTATGCTGTCCCCAGTTCCAGTAAAAGTGCGCCGACTCGAAGTCAGTCCAGAGGCACGGCGATGCAAAAAAAAAAAAAAAACATCTGTGGGCTTCGCGTACCTTCAGTATTCACTGAGAGCGTCACAAGGGGGGTATGGGGCAAAAGCCGTCGAAGCAGCTGCACCTTGCAGTCACGTGGTAATAAACTCTGAAACGCAGGTTAAAAATCACGTGATCGAAAACTCCCTAAGTGGTAAAACTGGATTTTGACATCCTTTTACTACTTGCCTGAGAGGTGGTGGTAAAACTATGTCATGTACCATCTTTTACTCCTACGCGAGGTAGTAATTTTAAACGCGAGGGAGTTTTCAGAGGTCATGAGCCGGAAAAACCCCAAACTCGGATAGCTTTTGCTTACAGTGTAGGCAGCCCTCTTTTTCTACGTGTTCAGCATAAAAGCGAAATATTAGTCTTGATACAATCGCCTAATTGAATGATACGAGGCATTCAGTGACGCGTTAATATTGCTTGGGCGAGGTATCAATGGACTGTGAAGCCAAAAAGAGTACGCACTCTTTTCGTTTTCATATGCGCGCAAGTAATCTCGCACTTAGTACGACACTGCACACCAAGCCACACTGTATAGTTTTTTTTTTCATTTGTTTTTGTAGTCATTATTCAACATTGAAAGACATGGCGCGTTGCTTATAGCGCAAAAGGCTGAACTACGCAAGAAGAGATGTACTGGAAAGAATTACGAGCAAACTTGCTTGTTCTTTCTCCTTTAACTCGCCGGTACGCTTGCCGGATCTAATTCAGTAGTAAAAATAACCCTTTTCATCACTGAGTGATCTGTAGAGATGATGACCCATCATGTCTGCAGGCGGGTACTCAAAAAAAGGTTCACAACAATCAGAAGTTCGACAAAATCATTGGATAATAACTCAAAACTAAAGAATGAACAGCGATCGACTGACAACATGGCGTTCTCCGGTCAAGGTGTATTTCTGCTTCCGAAACTGCGTGCGCAGGTGAACATCGTTCGTCTTCGCACGCAGTTTCCAGTACCTTTGCGTTCAAGAGGTAAAACGGAAGAAACCCACATGCGCTTCAAAAAGGTCATTGCAGAGCGTGCAACAGAGCCGGTCTGTGACAACTTTGTAATAACTCCGCGTGCCGTTTTATACAGTCTGGCGCAGCATGAACGTGCGTCTTAGAAATCCGCGAGATATGTGCGCGCGGTCGACGCGTAGATGCGACGACGAAAACTCGGCATTTGACTTGCGCAGCTGCGACCGACGGAAACATATCAGTCATTATTATACGAGAGATAATAACAGAAACGAGTAGAATAGTAAGCAGAAGATGAAAATTATAACGAAACTAAATAGGAAGAAAATGTCATGGCATCATTACGGTCGCGCATTAAAATCACGGAAGACATTTTTTTAACGTGGACACGTTGGCGTTACACTGAAATCAGGGTCTCGCATACGTAGCCTACTTTTTTGGAAAGCCTAGCGCTTCCTCTTCTTTTACACTTTTTGTTCTCGCAATGACTCGATGAACATGAATAAATTGCTTCAAGTTGACGCAGCGTGAAATAAAACATCATACACAACGCTGACTTAATGTTCGCTCTTCGTTGAGTTCCGCGGTTGTTAGCTGCATGACGAGATGTCCGTAACACAACGCGAAACCAGCACGTGCCACACAGCGGAACGAAGACGACGTGGGAACGGCGTCCGATCACAAGAGCCGGCAGCGATGCAGTGCGAGTCGTCGCCGAAACGTCACTTCAGGGTCGTAGGTGAACGTAAACCACGGAGTGATCCTCGTGCACCGCTTCTCGACTCGGTCCCAGAAGCCAGAAACGGAGCGTTAGCACAAAAACCTCGGGTCGAAAAGAGGCGACCGCCCTCTACGAAGACAAGCGCACAGCGCTAGGCGGCGAGCCAGGAGGCCACGCGGAGCACACAGCCAGGCCGCACGCACGCCTTCGACTACGCGAACGGTGCGACGACGCGTAGCGCGCGTGGTGCGCCTCCTCGGTTGGGGAGAGACTCTCTCTCTCGGGGAACGCCGCTCTGGCGCCGGGGGAAGCCCGTTGTCGTCATGGCACGTCACAAGGCTACGGTGGTGACGTAACCTTTCCAAGGTGACTCCGAAGCCGCCGCGCTCTGCCAGTGGGGGGAGTCGCTCGCAGAGGAGCACGCAGCTGGCTGCACTTCCTACTGCGTGCGCGCAACGTGTGGCAGCTCGCGCGTGCGGTTGGTCTAGTTGGTTACGTCATTCTTTATTCTATGGTTACGTGGCGGTCGCTCCGCGCAGCCACCCCACTATCGGCTGGCCCGCCCTCCTTGCAGGTTAGGCCTAAGCAGACGACGTACCAAACTCGACGTCGTCTGCTTGAGCCTCTCCCTCCTCACATTCCACCACGAGGAGGCCAAAGTTTTCTTCGGCAGGGATTCCTGCCCGCGTCTGTCCGTGCGTCCATGCCTGCCAGTGGTCTTTGTGCGTGCGTGTGTGCACGCTGTCTGCGAGCGCCGTCGTAAGTTTGCGGAAAGCGGAGGGAGACACCACCCTCAGTGCCGGACAGATATGAAGAAGGTAAAAGCGAGCCAATAGAAAATGCCCACATCGGAAGCAACAGCTGGTTGTTTATGGTTGCCTGAAGTCCGGGAGAGTCGCGGCAACCTTATGGTTGCCGCGACTCTCCCGCCATCTCGTGGCGGGTACTGCAAACACCGAATCGCGTTGGCCTAGCGTGAACGTCGTTATTTTCGCAAAGAATCGGTTGATTGATTGATTGATTGATTGATTGATTGATTGATTGATTGATTGATATCTGGGGTTTGACGTCCCAAAACCACCATGTGATTATGAGAGACGCCGTAGTAGAGGGCTCCGGAAATTTAGACCACCTGGGGTTCTTTAACGTGCACCGAAATCTGAGCACACGGGCCTACAACATTTTCGTCTCCATCGGAAATGCAGCCGCCGCAGCTGGAATTCGAACCCGCGACCTGCGGGTCAGCAGACGAGTACCTTAGCCACTAGACCACCGCGGCTGTGCGATGCGGCATCCGTCGTAACTGTCGTTTGGGGGATGCCCACGCAGCCAGCTTATGCCTTCGTTCAGTCTCCCTCACTTTGGCGGTTCGTTACATTTTGCCACAGGCAATTTTCATGCAGGCGCAAATGCGCACATTCGATCTCACGCGTGTCCGATGGGAAGACTTCAATTGGGATACTCATAATGCTTTTGTGTAAAGCACCCATAGAATTCTCGTTTAAAGATCTTATCGAAATCAAAGGCGAAATCTCTGGGAATTTTCAATCGCTCATCCATACTTTCCACTCTCTGGCTTGTATGTTGCAAGCAATCGTTCGACGATTCAGAGTACGATGTACTCTACTAAAGGAGAGCCTTACGCCGTCCCGCTCCTTGCGCTAAGCGTTGAAGAGTTCTTTTCGAAAAAAAAGGGGGGGGGGGGTAACGATTCAGAGTACTGCGTACCCTACTATGGGAGAGCTGAAAGCCGTCCCGTGGACGTCACACTTGAGGCCCGAACGCCATCTACCAGAACTTCATACTGCTACATAAAAGGCGACAAATCTTCGCTTTTCTCGACAACTCTTTGTACAGGACTACGTTACATGGTCTAGGAGCAATCGGAACAAAAAAACAAATTAAATTGCTTCATAAACGGTCTATGTGCTTGTTCAAATAAATACCAAGATCGTTTCTTCTTACAAAAAGAATTGTTAATTAAAGTTAATAAAGACGACGTTACTTAAGCAGATATTGCATCATATCCTTCTTCGTTTGAACGCAAATGCTTGGCGATCGAGGAGCGCGCTTTTATTCAGGTGTGAATTCTAGCATTTTTCTGAAGATGGCGCCACATGGCGTGCAGCGAGATATCCATCGGCCTGTTGTCGTGTCGTAGTCATCTCGGCCTCATACGCCAAGCAGATATCAAGGCTTATCTGGCCCATTGACAGCAAGCAATGGCGCTTGTATATGAGTGAGTACGTACACAATGTGATGTGTAGTGTGGTGGACATGTATCCTGGAAACATTGTAGCTAGCACAATATCTAATCAGTTTACTATCCTGCATGGTGGAATGGTCAAGCTTCAAGGTAATCTAGAGTAAGAGAGAGCCAGGCAATTTACAGTCATGGAATTCATTTCCTTATCAAGAGCATTTGGCAGCAAAAACGTCGGCATGATTTTGTCGTGAGATGCGTAAAGCCGTGTTGGGTCGCGGTGTGTGGGTGTGTTTCTCACTCGAATCATTAAGGAACGTTGATGTGACGCGCCTTCTGGACTATATGGCATAGACTAGAATGAACGCTGCGCACTACTAAGGCACTTATATATTACCTAATGTGTGTGTGTGTGTGTGTGTGTGTGTGTGTGTGTGTGTCACCCCCCACTCCCCCCCACTCTTCATGGTTTGTCGTCCACCTATCACCAATTAGAACAAACAAAAATCAGATATTGTAACAGTACTGACTGTTGGCCTAGTCGATACTTGCTTATTGACATGCTTTGGCCGCAAATAACACAAACACAAGTAAAGGAACACGCAAGGACAAGCACAAGCGGAACTTCCAACTAAAGTAGACCGGGTGCAAACCCAGACTAAAGTAACAGCATACAGACATGCGCAGTCTTAACACAGATTTACGATATCCAGGTATCAAACAATCTCTTCTCCAATACATACAACGTCGCCGACGGTTCGCTAATACACATTTCACCTTTCTTTTTATTGTAATAGGCGTCACGCGGAGTTTTCTACCTATTTCTGCATAGAATCTTAAACTCAACAACACGTGCTACGCACCCGCAGGCTTTACAATGCATAGGCAAATGCACCGAGCCATGCTTGATTATATTTATTTCATGCTCCCTAACCTGTTCATTAATACAGCGCCCGGTAGTACCGATGTACGAGTTGACACAAGAAAAGGGAATCTCATAAACAACGCCTTTGGAATATTTCCCGAACATCATGCCATATTTTTTGCCGCATCCCTGACTGCTCGCCTCCCCCACCCCGAGCAGTTCTTTAGGTATATGGATGACTTTTTAATTTTTTTTACAGACAAGGCTGCTTGATGCGTTGCGATGATATTTTAAATAGTTTCATGATTCACGGAAAAGGACTTGTTTTTGCACAAGAACTACCGCAAGGTAACACCCTGCAATTTTTAGATCTGCGTTTAACTTTCCATAGCGGACAAACGTGCTGGCAATATTTTCCTCGCGCCAATAAAGGGGTAGTGCCGTATGAATCTTGCCAATCAAAAATAGTCAAGCGGGGTATAGCTATGCTCTGCCTCGAATCTACTATAAAAAAATAGTGTACGCATATGATACAGGCATCTTTCGAAGACCAGATCCAGCGACTTGCGCGGGAGTGGTCTTCGAAAGAGCGCGGGAGTGGCAATCAGCGCCATCTGTAGCTGTGGCGGCAATGGCGCTGACACTCCGGCGCCTAAATTCACATATTAGTGCCGAATAAGCACTAATTCTTTTACCAGCACAGACTACCAAACTGGATGTTTGTGTTCATTTTGAGCGTCCTTCTTTTCGTCATGTCTCTTCTCTTTCTCTGTCTCTCTCTCATTCGCTTTCAATTTCTTAACCTTCTCAGCCAACCCCCTGCATTGAAGTATGATGGGTACCAATTTGCTAGAAAAAGGCCTTTACGTACGAGCAGAGCCTTTGCGTGGAGCATAGCTATACATACGAATTATAAAACGATACACTATATAAAAGTGCCGGCCGGCCCGCGCAAGCAGTTCGTCAGAGGCGCGGAAGCCGCAAGTAGCGAACGGAGTTTTTAGATGCGGAAGCATCTTATACTCGCGCCTTGTAGTGCGCCGTCCGCGCCGATCGCACCGCTTCTCGAACATTCGACAGCTGACGCGCGCGCATGCGCCGTCGCGCCGTCGCCCACTCTTCCACCATCTGTGCATCCCTTCCTCCTCTACACACCGCGCGCGCTTCACTCCTCCACCATCTGTGCACCCTTCCTCCTCTACACACCGCGTTCGACATCTACAATTCTCCTGATTCTCCAGTGGACGCGCATGTGGCGTCGCGCTTCGAGAACATTCAACAGCTGACAGTGCATGCGCCGTCGCGCTGTATATATACTCAAGGTCGGCGCTTGCTCGCTCAGTTGCCGCTCGTCGGTTGGTTTGTACGGCGCGTCGACGTCCAAGGTCGCGGTGAAATGAATTCCAACGAATCCACAAACACAATGATCGACGTCCCTTCGACCAGCGCCGCCCTTTCGCATACGTGTGTACGTGTTCACTCATTTAACACCCCCTCCTACAACCACGTCAACCAATTTAGCCATCGACCCAAGTAATACATTGCAGAAGGATCAAAATGTGGGCCAGTTGGTAATTCATTTTTTTCGTTCAGCGAACTGGGAGCGCAGAGAAAACACAAAGGACGAAGCGAGGAACCACACAACACGAGCGCTCAACATGAGCGCTCGTGTTGTGTGGTTCCTCGCTTCGTCCTTTGTGTTTTCTCTGCGCTCCCAGTTCGCTGAACGACCCAAGTAAGTCGCAATTTAACACCCCATTTCACAACCACGTTAACCAATTTAGCCATCGACCCAAGTAAGTCGCACTTTAACACCCCGTTAACCAATTATATGCTCCGCATCCTCCTCAGTGTTCCCCCGAGGGAAGCTGCGGGCAATTTTTTTTCTTTTTTTGCGGCCAGCCATAAGAGCGCCGTGTTTTGTTGTCGTTTGTTTGGTTTTCTTTCGTATTATTCATAGCCTCCCTCTGTCTGCCTACGTCAGCTCTCTCGACGCCGTGCCATCGCTCAGAAAGAAACGCAGATCTGAGTGCGCGCATGCTTTGTGCTCGTGGCAGGAAAGCCCCGGGATGGGACACGCGAGGCGATTCTCGAGACGTAAACAACTGGCTCTCCGCAGAAGCAGTAGCGACTGCCGGCGCTACCGGGAACGCGAGGCCAACGCAACGAAAAACACGGCTATAGACTCACTCTAGACGAGAAGACGGCTCCGGTGAAATTAAGCGGATGTTACAGTTGCCGAATATTGTGTACAGAAGAAACGCCATCGTCACGTTGTTTACGCTTAGAATCGACTTCAACGAACTCGGTGTGTACAATGGTCCACAGACGAGGACCTCACACCCAGTCAGTGAGCGTGGATGTGTGCGCATGCCGTGTTCGCCGAGATACGCATGGATTATTGTCTTTGCTATTCAGAAGAGAGAATTCGCGTTGTCTGCCATGTTCAAGGGACCAACGTTTAGGAACTGAATACGTCCATCACTTTAGCGAATTGCGACAGTTTGCATAAACACGCACGGCAACCGAACCACAATCCGGTTGTCGAGCCCCGAAGTTACACAAAGAGTATGCAGCACAAAAATGTCGCTTTTCCTTTCATTTCGGGCTGTGTCTGGCGTCTTGACGTTTTCTGTGTATTGTTTCTGTCTATGGTAATTTCACGAACGGATATCAAATAACTCTTATCATTTGTATCGGAACGAAACGCACCCGATACAAACGCCCCTCTTGAGCTATGTCGACTACTGGCTGATAGCATGCTATCTGTCGTTGGACGTCGAACAGAACACCTCGGAAGCTCCCAAGAGATTAAGCACGGGCCTCGGTACACAAATGCGTGGCAACTCTACTATTGTGAAACCTGAGGAAGTGCGTAGCATGGGCACACAGTGATTACCATTCGTATACGGTGTACCATATAGTATATGGAAAGTTGGGCGAGTTTGTTTGAGGACAAACATTTCGGCGCGAACACAATAGACAAAAAAACGTTTTTTTTCGTCTATTGTGCGCGCGCCGAAATGTGTACAAGAACGTTCGCACAGCAAAACATCGATGACGCCAATGTTTGAGGTAAGAATGTAGGGTTTTCCCGGCACAAGTATCTTGTTAGAGAAATTCACAGATCCCGTACGCGACACGTGCTAGCTTTCGCTGCGCTTTACCGACTTCCTGCTTGTTACAATAGTCGAGATACGCGTCGTCTGCAGCGAGTTCGGTCAGGTTGTTTCCCGCATCAGGTGTAGCGACGGAGCGCTGGCGGAAGCGCAAGGGGAGCCTTCCGCTTCGCACTCGACAACTGCGCGATCCGTCTGTGGGCCCTCCGTGCCAAGCACGACTGCAATATTTGGCTAATCTGTTCACAGCAACGTCTGCTATCCGTACGCTGTGATTTCTCTCTAAGCACGCAGGGTGGTTCACGACCACATTCATCGCATATAATGCCCGCACCCATGCCGCAGTTGCGTAACGGTGCTTCTTCTGAGCGGTAATAGTGAACTCAAATTAGTCCTCTTTCTCAAATACGATTCCTCTGGCAACTAGTTTGCATTTCAAGACGATTGGTAGAGTACGCGTATGACTGCGAACATTATAAAAATGTCAAGTAAATAACCATTTTGTGATTTCTTACGAACGGGCTTTCACTATATAACCCAATGAAAAATTAGGGCTTACATTTAATTAACACAAAGAATGACAAGAGCAATAATGAACAGGCAAAAGAAGGCAAATGGCGAAAATTATGATAAGAAAGCGATGCCAGAACTTTAACGGGTACTTCGTTGAGCTGTGAGAACACGAGAAAAAGAAAACAATGCTGAACGGGAGGTGTATACAAAGTGCTACGAGAAAGAGATACTTATCCCTCGTTAACAGGTCATTAATCCCTTCTACAAGTAACTAACCACGGGTGCCGACTTCACATGGATAAAGTCGGTACCCACGGCATTTATACACAGGTACATATACATTAGGCAGAGCAATGATGCGATATCGATTGCACACAGTTTTGAAGGAATGATTCGTGTCTCGGCCTGCTGCCCGAAAAACTGCAAAATATAGTCGATGTAACTAATGTGACGAGTGAGAGTGATATCTATAAATGTGTAAGTGCACTGGCTTTTTATCATATGAAATTTTCCAGATTGCTACGCGATACCCTGCTTACTAGTAGATGCAAAGCAGCATTGCGCATTCAAATTGAGGGTACACGATATGTAATAAGTGGTTTCAAAGACGCAAATAAACTGCAAAAAAAAAGACAGCTAGAATAGTAGTCGCCTACGTGATGTCTATAATTTTTTGCTAAAAAACAAAACAACCTTTATTTCTCCAAAAGCGAAGGTATTCTCTTTCGATCTGTACTACGGACCCGTAGGGTTTCTCGCATGCTTTCTATTTCCATAGAGCTCATTCTGCTCCCTGGTACACCAACTCTATAATAGTGTGGAAGAGAAAAAAAATGGGCACATTCCAAGTACAGTGGGAATCGATGATATGCAAAGCATGAACGAGGCACTTGATACGTCACTTTCAAATCAGCACAACGTTACGAGGTGGACATAAATCATGCCCTACATGACTTCCATATCATGATTCCCATCTTTGGGGGTGTCATTTACTTTCAATGTCTATTCACGCCACGTGATACTAAATTTGGTATATGTGAAGCTAGCGAAACGCCCACGAGCGCATCATGAGCGTGTCATGTAGTCATGTTCTTGCATGACACGCATCTCATGATTATCATGTTTGCACTAGTCACATACCTTTGCCATTCATTCTCGACCCGTACTACCAAATTTGGTATATGTGAAGCTAGCGAAACGCCCACGAGCGCAACATGAGCGTGTCATGTAGTCATGTTCTTGCATGACACGCACCTCATGATTATCATGTTTCCACTAGTCACATACCTTCGCCATTCATTCACGACCCGTAATTCCAAATTTAGTATATGTGAAGCTAGCGAAACGCCCACGAGCGCATCATGAGCGTGTCATGTGGTCATGTTCTTGCATGACACGCATCTCATGATTATCATGTTTGCACTAGTCACATACCTTTGCCATTCATTCACGACCCGTAATACCAAATTTGGTATATGTGAAGCTAGCGAAACGTCAACGAGCGCATCATGAGCATGTCATGTAGTCATGTTCTTGCATGACACGCATCTCAAGATTATCATGTTTGCACTAGTCACATACCTTTGCCATTCATTCACGACCCGTAATACCAAATTTGGTATATGTGAAGCTAGCGAAACGCCCACAAGCGCATCATGAACGTGGCATGTAGTCATGTTCTTGCATGACACGCATCTCATGATTATCATGTTTGCACTAGTCACATACCTTCGCCATTCATTAACGACCCGTACTACCAAATTTGGTATATGTGAAGCTAGCGAAACGCCCACGAGCACTTCATGAGCGTTTCATGTAGTCATGTTCTTGCATGACACGCATCTCATGATTATCATGTTTGCACTAGTCACATACCTTCGCCATTCATTCACGACCCGTAATACCAAATTTGGTATATGTGAAGCTAGCGAAACGCCCACCAGCGCATGATGAGCGTTTCATGTAGTCATGTTCTTGCATGACACGCATCTCATGATTATCATGTTTGCACTAGTCACATACCTTCGCCATTCATTCACGACCCGTAATACCAAATTTCGTATATGTGAAGCTAGCGAAACGCCCACAAGCGCATCATGAACGTGTCATGTAGTCATGTTCTTGCATGACACGCATCTCATGATTATCATGCTTGCACTAGTCACATACCTTTGCCATTCATTCACGACCCGTACTACCAAATTTGGTATATGTGAAGCTAGCGAAACGCCCACGAGCGCATCATGAGTGTGTCATGTAGTCATGTTCTTGCATGACACGCATCTCATGATTATCATGTTTGCACTAGTCACATACCTTCGCCATTCATTCACGACCCGTAATACCAAATTTGGTATATGTGAAGCTAGCGAAACGCCCACGAGCGCATCATGAGCGTTTCATGTAATCATGTTCTTGCATGACACGCATCTCATGATTATCATGTTTGCACTAGTCACATACCTTCGCCATTCACGACCCGTAATACCAAATTTGGTATATGTGAAGCTAGCGAAACGCCCACAAGCGCATCATTAACGTGTCATGTAGTCATGTTCTTGCATGACACGCATCTCATGATTATCATGTTTGCACTAGTCACATACCTTTGCCATTCATTCACGACCCGTACTACCAAATTTGGTATATGTGAAGCTAGCGAAACGCCCACGAGCGCATCATGAGTGTGTCATGTAGTCATGTTCTTGCATGACACGCATCTCATGATTATCATGTTCGCACTAGTCACATACCTTCGCCATTCATTCACGACCCGTACTACCAAACTTGGTATATGTGAAGCTAGCGAAACGTCCACGAGCGCATCATGAGCGTGTCATGTAGTCATGTTCTTGCATGACACGCATCTCATGATTATCATGTTTGCACTAGTCACATACTTTCGCCATTCATTCATGACCCGTAATACCAATTTTGGTATATGTGAAGCTAGCGAAACGCCCACAAGCGCATCATGAACGTGTCATGTAGTCATGTTCTTGCATGACACGCATCTCATTATTATCATGTTTGCACTAGTCACATACCTTTGCCATTCATTCACGACCCGTACTACCAAATTTGGTATACGTGAAGCTAGCGAAACGCCCACAAGCGAATCATGAACGTGTCATGTAGTCATGTTCTTGCATGACACGCATCTCATGATTATCATGTTTGCACTAGTCACATACCTTTGCCATTCATTCACGACCCGTACTACCAAATTTCGTATATGTGAAGCTAGCGAAACGCCCACGAGCGCATCATGAGTGTGTCATGTAGTCATGTTCTTGCATGACACGCATCTCATGATTATCATGTTTGCACTAGTCACATATCTTCGCCATTCCGCCATTCATTCACGACCCGTAATGCCAAACTTGGTATATGTGAAGCTAGCGAAACGCCCACGAGCGCATCATGAGCGTGTCATGTAGTCATGTTCTTGCATGACACGCATCTCATGATTATCATGTTTGCACTAGTCACATACCTTCGCCATTCATTCACGACCCGCAATACCAAACTTGGTATATGTGAAGCTAGCGAAAAGCCCACGAGCGCATCATGAGCGTGTCATGTAGTCATGTTCTTCCATGACACGCATCTCATGATTATCATGTTTGCACTAGTCACGTACCTTCGCCATTCATTCACGACCCGTACTACCAAATTTGGTATATGTGAAGCTAGCGAAACCATCGCGAGCGCACCACGAGTGTGGCGTGCAGTCCTGACCTACTTGACATGCATGTCATGATTTCCACGTTAGGGTCTGTCACTTATGTCCGCCATGCAACCATGTCGTATGTATATCATAGCATTCATGACATACATGTAATTATTTTCATTTAATGACTAGTCCCTTACACTCGTCGTACAGTCATGTTATCTCGTACCAATTTTGGCATATATACCATAACCGAAACGGCACGGCCAAGGAGAGCAAAAAGTCGTAGGCAGCTAGACATACAGACACACAGACACATAGATAGATAGATAGATAGATAGATAGATAGATAGATAGATAGATAGATAGATAGATAGATAGATAGATAGATAGATAGATAGACAGATAGAGATACGGCCGAAGTCGCCTAAGTTCGCCAAAGAATGCTTCGCATTTATTAACGCGGCAAATGCGCAGCGCTTTTTTAGTTTTCTGCTGTTATTCTAGTCAGGAAAAGGGATAATTCATGGAGATTCTGCGTAGACTATCGTCGCCTAAATGCCACCACAAAAAAGACGTCTACTCTTTGCCACGTATAGATGACGCCGTGGACTGCCTGCATTCTGCCTCCTATTTTTCTTCTGTTGACTTGTGTTCTGGGTATTGGCAAATTCCTATGCATCCCTCAGATAAAGAGAAGACGGCCTTCGTAACAATACACTCTAATGGCAAGTCTGCTCATATACATCGTACAAAAGCACCAACATGTGCGAAAGTGTTTCCTCGCTTCTTTATTTCCTCGCTTCTTTATTCCCGTGACGAACACTCATCTGGTTGACTTTCCTGCATTTCCGTTCCCTCATCTCTCTCTGTGTAAGCATGTATGCACGTCCGAAGGATTTAAACATTTGAAGTATTATTATATTTTTATATACTTGGAAAATATTTTAAAGTATGTGAAAGTGCATGCACAGTCTGAACACCATGTGTTGGGTAATTAGCCTATTGTACATGCTTGTAATTTTCGTTACTTGGTGAGGTCGTGATATGGGGAAGTTCAGCACTAGTTTAGTAAACCCACTCCCCCTGCTGGCATTTTTTTATATAAGTTACTCGCGATCTTACTAGTCTATGACATGCAGAAAAAAAAACACACAATCGAACAAATTGAATTCATTGAAAGAATCCAGTTTTCACTACTACTGTGTGCGAAGTAGACATTTTCGGTTGACTAGGAATTGTCAACTCATTTTTAATCAAACTAAGCAGCTTTACATGCCCAGAAATGCGCATAAGAATTCACGGAGTCCTCTGGTAAAATTACAAGATGGCAACATTTTTTTATCCTTTTGAGAAATTACATTCTGAGATAAAGTACGGTGGTGCGTGCATTTGTTGTGTGTAAGTGGTGGGAGCGGGGAAGTCTACGTGCGTGCGTGTTTACGAGTGCGTGCGAGGGTAAAAACTGGAGTTAGCGAAGAACACACGCGTTTACCGGAAGGGCTGCTCCCGTCGACAGGAGGGTCCCTTGCGGATTAGGGTGCATGGCTCAGTAACCCGGATATATCACCTCGCGTTAGCGCAAAAGCAACGGGATGCTGAATGAAGCCAGGATTAGCGTCATCCAGTCGGTTTCGTCCGATCGGGTTATCGCGGACAGCTTCCGCCAGTTCTCCCTTTTCCGCCTCCACCCAAAACACTGTCCTGACAATCCCGCTTTCCAGCAGTGCGCTTGTGACGCGCGGCGCAGTTTCGCATGTTTATTCGCGAAGGGGTCGAAGTAGAGGAGTCGCTATAGTATATTTTCAGCGGGGGCAACAGGCCCAGCGTCACAATGTCCGCGTCAAAACTCGTCTGAAAAGCTGTCAACGCGACGGTCGAGAAGCGAGCCGCCCACTGCGTTGCGTTCGAGCCGAACCTTCGGCGCCGTGTCGCGATGAGCGAGCGGGCAGCCGACAGCGACGTGCGAGCGTTATATGCAGCACAGCGGCACGTTTCTCTGAATTTATTTTTCAGTAGACCTAAATTTAAAGGTTTAGTCTTTGAGTCCACTGGCAGTTTCCGTGTTAAGCACATTTCGGCGGCAACAACGTCCGTTCTTTGCGTGTGATAGCGACAGTGTCTGCACGCATGGCGTGAAACTAAACGGGAAGAGTTCGTTTCGAAAAGGGGATAACGTTTCAGAATACCACGTACTCTACTATGGGAAAGCTGAGAGCCGTCCCGTTGGCCTTGCACTTTAGATCTTATTGTGGGGGGGAGGGGATTAGAACAGGGGGGTAACGATTTAGAGTACAGGGTACTCTACTATGGGAGAGCTTAAAGCCGTCCCGTAAGAAAAGCCTTGCCTAGGCTAACCGTCGCGGGAGGTAGCGGAGATGTACTGCTACATGACAGCCGATAAGCCTTCGCGTTTTCCGACAACTCTTTGGTCAGGACTACGTTACATGGTCCAGAAACAATCTGAACAAACAACAAATTAAGTCGCTTCAAAAACGGTCGAAGTGCTTGTTCACATAAATACCAAGATTGTTTCTTTGCACTACAAAGAATTGTTAATTAAAGTTAATAAAGCCGACGTCACTAAGCCAGATATTCCATCATATCCTTCTTCGTTTGAACGCAAATGTTTGGTGATCGAGGAGCGCGCTTCCAGTCAGGCGCGAATTCTTGCATTTTTCTGGAGAGGGCGCCACGTAGCGTGCCGCGAGAAGCAGATCGGCCTGTTGTCGTGTCGTAGTCATCTCGGCCTCATACCCCAAGCAGATATCAAGGCTTATCTGGCCCATTGACAGCAAGCAATGGCGCTTGTATATGAGTGAGTACGTACGCAATGTGATGTCGTGTAGTGTGGTGGACATGTATCTTGCAAACATTGTAGTTAGCGCAATATCTAATCAGTTTACTATCCTGCATGGTGGAATGGTCAAGCTTCAACGTAATCTAGAGTAAGAGAGAGCCAGGCAATTTACAGTCATGGAATTCATTTCCTTATCAAGAGCATTTGGCAGCAAAAACGTCGGCATGATTTTGTCATGAGATGCGTAAAGCCGTGTTGGGTCGCGGTGTGTATGTGTGTGTTTCTCCCTCGCACCATTAAGGAACGTTGATGTAACGCGCCTTCTGGACTATATGGCACAGACTAGAATGAAGGATGCGCTCTTCTAAGGCACGTATATATTACCTAATGTGTGTGTGTGTGCGCGCGTGTGTGCGTGCGTGCGTGTGTGTGTGTGTGCGTGTGTGTGTGCGTGTGTGTGTGTGTGTGCGTGTCGTCAACCGAGGAGAGAAAACAACTACACCTTAGTTATACCTACGCCTCGGCTGAAGTCACTTTATGCGCAACAAAGCCTTTAGAACCATGAGCTCTCTTCGTATACAATATGCAACGTCGCCATTAGCTTTGCGAAACCAGCGTTGAAGCTCGCTATTTGATTAGACTGAGAAACGCGAATGCCAGCAGGCGTTCAGCTCAAACGTCTCATGTAATTTCTCGCAGGAACGCACATGAAAGAGCTTCTATAACGCGTATCGCATATGAAAACGCAATATATGCTGCGTATAAGTATGCGACCGTAAAACGCAGTAGTTGCGGCGATTGATGCATTGGATAGCATAAGGACGAGCAAACAGGTAAAAGACGGAAACACAGACACCGCGTTTGTGTCGTAGACTCGTATACATAGTTTACTCATTCGGCTTTCCAGGGCATCGTACATAACATAAAGGCATTGTTGCGATATTTTACCGTAGACATTATAAGGACAGTGATGATGTTGAAATGCGCCGTGAATGGACGCGATTCTTCATTCCGGCTTTCACTTAAGCACCCATTGATCCGTTATATATAATAAAGCAGTTAAAAACGACAACTACCTATCTTTCTGTGGCTATGCAAGATGTAAAGCTATTACGTTGTGTTATGCAGCTTGTGTGTAATATTTAAAACGATAAACAAAGGCAACTCTTGAATCATTCTTTCAAATAAGTCGCGCGCGCGTGCGTGTGTGTATGTGTATGACAGAGAAAGAGAGAGAGAGAGAGAGAACAAGGATGGCACTACGAAAGCACAGTGACACGGATTAGGCGTCAGCGTCCTCACCGGGTCAGTTCGGCGGGGACACATAACACTGCAAACGTACTGGGCTTCCGCGTGCTCTGCTGTTTTTGACGTGCAGAATTGCAGACCTCCTCGAATTCCGCTCACTCTTCGCAGATATATAGCGCAGTGACAGCGGCGAAACAGGTTGTTGAGCTCGGGGACGGGGGGTTCGACCTTTGCCGTAATGCATCGCGATCACATTCACGTGGAAAGGCAATGCGACAATGCTCGCGTACTTCGAGTTAGCCGCACGTAAAAAAAATAAAAAACAAGAGAGAGAAAAGAAAGAAGGCCGTAAAGTCAAAATTAATTCAGAGTATAGCAGCCAGTGCCACGTCCTCCATAATCAGACGATCAATCAGAAGTTAGTAAATTCAACCCTACACGTTACTGCGGTGAGAGACAGACATATTTGATATGCGCGCTAGCCTGTTAGGCGACTGGTTAATTGAGGAAACAGCTTTTGTCGCCACGAAGAACGTTTTACAGATTTGCGCACTATTTGTGCTTACCCCTTTGAATCGTTCGCGGAAGTGGTCGAATCTATATACATAGCTTCGACACCAGCTGAAAGCGACAGTACTGCCGTTTCGGTAACTATATAAGTGTGCTAATAAGTAAGAGTCCCAGGTTTCCATAACGTATAGCACAGGCATTTAGAGAGTCGATACGTGATCGCACAAACTAAGCAACGCCATCCACGGTACACCATAGACAAGAAAACAAAAAAAATGCGCAGAAGACTTCGATGGCTATGTAGAATGTGGTGCACGCGGTCTCATAATGAGAGCGCCTCACACGACCATGCAATAACTGCGTTTAATCAGCGCGCAAAGACAGGTGCGGCCGCTGCAACGCGACCTATATCCACGTGGTGATCATTACGTCGGCATCTATGGCACCATGTGATATAGCGCTTCGCTACCATACCTGGCATGTGGTATAGCATCGGCCACGAACCAAGACTCTGCAGGCGAAGGCATCAACCCCCGCGGCCGGTGGTTCGTCGCCAAGTACCCACGACCACAAAGGCGGGCTTTCCTAAAAGATTTTTCGGCGCTTACCTGAAAAAATATGAAAAAAAGACGACACAATTAGTACCACACGAACATGCAGCGTAAGCCAATAATATACAGGGTGTTTCAAGAATGTGCCCGATATTCTTTAAAAATCAGTAAAAGGCACTATTTGCTTGTCGTGTTCAGAGTTGCTTTTTCTGTAGCAGCAGGCATCCTAAAAGAGGGTTGGAGACATCATTTCGAACAGTAATTGGAAAAGTTAAACTAATAACTGTTTAATTAGTGGAGTTAGTCAGATAAGACAAGTGAGAGCATTGAAGTCGTTTATGCGGAAAACCCATTGCTCGCTTTGAGATTTCGGAAAAGTAGCCTCTAGTAATAACTGCGCATTAATTAAATCATTATAAATTCTGCGGTAAAACCGAAGCGCGTGAGAGCGCAACTGCCATATTCGTCTGACACCCCCGAAATTAGCGAGCGTTGTTATAACAAGTGATGTCTTCAAGCCTCTTAAGATGCCCGCCGCTACAGAAAAAGCAACGGTGAAGACAGCAAGCAAATATAGTGTCTTTTGCTGATTTTCAAAGAACATTGGACACATTTCTTCAAACATCCTCAATGTATATACCTCTCCACATTAACCGCACCTTCGGAATGCACTATGTTTACTGCAGAAGAAAGTGGCAATAAACGGTTGCTTGATTGATTGTTTAGTTGGTTACGTATGTTTATCACCACAAAGTGACCCGGTCGTTAAAATATAAAATACCTTAAAGTTTTCTGACATAGACACATGCATCCAGTATTTCGCCTCAATAGAAATGCGAACAATACGGCCGACAGAAAACCCATCTTTTTCAAGGCAAGAAGCAAGGTTTTTTTTTAAAAAAAAACATCGTTTACCTTCTTCGTCTTGTCAATTTCGAAATTCAGCATATAGTCCGCCTCGGAGGTGGAATGGTTGCAGTGCTCAATTGCCATCTCGAGAGTCGTGAATTCGTTACCGGCCGCGGCGGTCGCATTTCGATTGAAGTACTCTGTTTTCGATGCGATGCTAGTGCACGTTAAAGGGACACTGAAGAGAAAAAAAAACAATTTTTCGCGTGTTAGTAAAGGGTACAACTCACAATCCCGACAAGACCAGTGTTACCGCGACACGACGCTTGGTAGGCGAGAAAATACGCGAGAAGAAAATACGGATGGAGACGCCACCTTGACATTCCCGAAACAAACAACCGCCATAGCTTTCGAAGGCGTTTATTGGCTCCTATATACGTACATTACAATTGATAAAAATTATGTACATTGTCATCTGCGGGTGCCGTATACACCTAGAATACGAAGTTTCCGAAAATTTCATCGCACCAAAGTCAGGAAAACAAGAAAAATACATTTTGATATTTCTGACGTCTCGCGCGATGAATTTGGCACGAAATTCAAAAATGAAACCTCAACCTTGATTTTCTAATAATGAAGTTATGGTAGTGAAACTTATGAC
>WOVY01010901.1:0-90000 GCA_013436015.1 Rhipicephalus annulatus | reverse complement strand
TGGATGTATGCTGTGATTTTTTTTTTTTTCCGTTCCAAGCATCGAGCCGATGCTTTCAAAGGGGGACTGATGCCGCATGGCCTGCTTGTGCGAAAACCACGAGTGAAAGAAAACGACGAAGCTCTGCCTGAGCCGCTTCTTGGCTAGCCACGCAACGAGCCGAATAAAGCGAGGTTGTCGTCAGAGACGTGACAATACTGTGGGTTGTCAACAACGGAAGGGGAGGTTAGTATAATGAATAAATGTGCCATTAATTCATTATTATTATTATGTCCATCCCAAAACCTCAGTATGAATAAACTACACGCCGTGTAGTGCCATCTAGTGTTCTGTAACGTGCACTGACATCGCACAGTTTGCGGACTTCTAGCATTTCGCCTCCATCGAAATGCCAACGCTGTGACCGGGATCGAACGCGCGACCTGCGGGTCAGCAGGCGAATAGCGAAACCGCTACGCACCACGGCAAACCACTAATCCAATCAGTCATCCTTTTTTGGTCATGTCTTTCTTAAGCCAGTGTAGTACATGCCGCAAAGTGAGAGCAGGTTACGATTATGATATTGTCCCGCAATGACCAGTAATTTGCGCAATATGGCAGTAACTTGCGCAATCTTAGAATGACAACGTGAACGTGGAGAAATGGCGATTGACCTCTATAGACAAGAATTTTTTTGAAAGCGCAGTTAACTTTTTCGGTGCACGCTTAACTTAAAAGTTAACTGCGCTTTTTGAAAGCGCAGTTAACTTTTTCGGGCCTGTGAAGCTGCTGTTGCACTTGTGCTTAAACGACGACTGTGTGTCGGAGAGAGCAAGAGGTATAACTTACTAGTTAAGCTAATTTCTTTCTTTCCCCGATTAAAAAAGCCCAGGCCTGCGCGGTACGCGCGGCACACTCACAGCGAAAGCCAGAAGCGTGGCCTGTCAGTCTTTTTTTGTTTTTAAACACTCTTTGGGATGCTACAAGCACACTGCTGGGTAACTACTACGCCATACATCATAATAAATTGCATGTAGTAGGCCAGTATTCGCTATTCTATCATTCGTAATTCTTCTGAGAAGTGTGGTATCCGCTAAACACTTGCAAGGAATTGTTTGTCAATTGCTCGTGCAGTGGCAGACGACGACGGGGAATTATGTGTGAAATGGGTACGCGCCACAGTTATTAGGTGATCAAGAACAAGCTTTTTGTAGTGGGATGTAGCATCGGACGACCAACTCTTTACGTTATTTGCTTTGTGTGACGCCTGGTTCATATTTTGCTGTTATAAAACGCTTAATTACTCATATAAACGCGATTACTCTTCTGAAATCAAGAATACTGGGCTCGTAAGCAGCGGACCTGGGTTCAAGCCCCACTGTGGTCTTGGTACCAGGTTTTTTTTCTTCTTATTTCATGCGTAATGGTTACAGACACTGGCGGTGGCAGCGGCGGCGGACAACTACGACGCCGCGAGAATATACCCGTGTTTTGATCTCATAACAGCTTTCGCTGTAAAAAGTAGTAATGCCTCTTTTTTGCCTGCTCTGCTTTCATCGAATCGAGACTGTCGACAACCGCAGCGCAGTGTCACATCGAGGTGCGACAGCAGTTGAGGAAGTACAGCGCATGTTCGCGACGGCTGGTAGCTTCAGTGGGCGGCTTCGCTGTGCACTGGCTCTGGGAAACAATTTCAGCTGGTGCTTTAAACCACATGCAACCAAATTTTGTCATCCTGTCTTTCGCACCTGCTGCTGGCATCGGAGAATCAATTGTCGGTTTCCTCTACTTAATTTCATTTTTTTTCTAGTAAAAGTATGGAGAGCAGGCCCAACGCTGCCTATGCATATATACCATATAGAGAGCTACACTTTGCCTTTTAAACAAAGAGCTTTGCGCTATTGACACTTCGCTTTTGCAGCAATATCTGTCCGATTCCGTCTTGTTTGTAGCAGTGTTTATCCTGCGTAAAAAAAGAAAGAAAGAAAGAAAGAAGGAAAGAAAGAAAGAAAGAAAGAAAGAAAGAAAGAAAGAAAGAAAGAAAGAAAGAAAGAAAGAAAGAAAGAAAGATCAACCAGGTTGCCCCCTTATTTGATACTCCACAGTAGGAAAGGCCAGTAGCCAATGCTGCGATGGAGAAACATTCAGGCATGTTCTGTGGAAGTGTCCGCAGTGCAGTGCACAAATAATATGGTTCCGTCAGCCTCTGCTAGAAGAAAGGAGTCTGCTGCTCTGAGAGGACCATCATACGGCTGTGCAAAGGGCTACTGCTCTTTTTTGCGATCCACCGTCTATATGTGGACTGCTATGATTTGAACGCCTTCCCTTTTTTCTCTCTTTCTTCGTCATCTTTGTCACCCCATTCCAGCACCTGAAATGCAAAATAAGAATCGATAGCTGGTATACGCGTGCTCAACGGTTGTGTCACCCGCGATGTCCGACGTCAGCGTCACCCTCGCCGATCGGCCCGCTTTCCGCGATCTGACGCCGTGTAGCTCTCGCCGAGTGGTGCCCCCCACCCCGCCGCGGTGGTCTAGTGACTAAGGTACTCGGCTGCTGACCCGCAGGTCGCGGGATCGAATGCCGGCTGCGGCGGCTGCGTTTGCGATGGAGGCGGAAATATTGTAGGCCCGTCTGCTCAGATTTGGGCGCATGTTAAAGAACTTCAGGTGGTCGTAATTTCAGAAGCCCTCCAATACGGCGTCTCTCATAATCATATGGTGGTTTTGGGACGTTAAACCCCACAAATCAATCAATCGCGTGGTGCCCCATCCTCGGACTCCTTCAACTGTGTCCCGCATTATTTCTATCTCTTTTTTTCTGTCGCTACTATGAGGCGAGTGCTCTCTTCTCCATTGTTCTTCTATTTATCCCCCTTCTTTCGTTCCCTGCAAGGCACTACGCAGTGTCCCCAACAGAAATTAGGTGCCTTTTCTTTTTCTTCAAGAACCACTACTACGAAATGCAGAGTAACAAACCGAAACCACGAATCTGGTCAACCTCCCTGCATTTCTACTTTTCCTCTCTCTTTATTGTGAGAGGGGAAAGTGGGAACAAAGTGAATGAGGAAATAAGAACGAGCTCATGCGACCGAACAAGTATGGACGGACCGGGGTAATATCTACCGCATATTGACATGCATCTTCGCACTTGGCAAGCACCACTGTTGCGGCTGCGTGTCTTCTTTTGCGGGTATTTCTGTTCCCTTGAGACATCCATGATAGGATAATGTGCCGTCGTTTCTTTATCGAATGAAGAGGTTGATTCTGCTGACTGGTGAGGATTGCGCGATGTAAATTACACAAATCATTCTGCCAAGGAACATTTTTAACACATTTACCTGTTTCTTTTTTCTCAATATAAAAAAATCGGTTGAAAAAAAAAAGACCGTTGTTTGTCATAACTTCTTTTTGCCGACAGTGAATAGTTTCCACTTGTTTTTTTTTAATATTCACAGACGCGTGTCCCAACAGGCAAAACGGAAGCCCTATAATAACTTCTTCAGGCGGGAATTATGATGAATTGTCCTGTGATATGTCATATTCACAAAACACAATTATAAGGCACTCAATATTCGGTGGTTTTATAAGTTTAAACAAAAAAAAAACAAAATGAGGAACCGATACCCTTGCAAATTAAAGGTGAAATTTAAGTGCCCCTTTTGGCTAGCACGCTTTTCACGGTGCCTGTCATCAAATGCCGACGTTACCAGTTAGTGCTAATGCTGTTGCGCGACGCTTGCTCACGTGTGCATTCGACGCTGGATTTTTTCCTGAATGCGTCTGGACTCTCTGAGGTCAGAGATAGATTTCGTGCGTCTGTATCGTCTTTCGGCACGTCGGTGGACCGCTCTAAGTTGTTCCAACTCTTGGTCGAGTGCCATGCATCTCGATTCTTTCGAACATATCTTCGTGGAAGTCTCCATTGCACAACTAATCACTTCTTCAATGGATTCAGGCGGTTCGTGCATGCACTTGCTCTCCACTGATATCTGAAACTCCTCCCAGTCAATAAGTCTTGAATGTCCAGGGGAAGGAGAATTGTCCAGACCTCTGACTGTCACGTACGTGGGGATATGGTCGCTGCCATGTGTTTCAATATCTGTGAACCATTGGACTTTCGTGACAATGCTATGCGACACTAATGTCAAGTCCAGGCAACTGCTGTAAGTAGGGATGCCGTCGTTCAACACCTGAAGCCCGTGCTCTGATGCGAGATCAACTAGGTTCGTGCGTCGAATGAACAAACTTCATGAACAACGGTGGAAGAATTTTTGTGACTCGCTAGACCCTCGAAAGCCCTTGTCTCCCGTATGGAGGATTCTTCGAGGTATTCACTCGCATCCGCAACAGCTTCATCCCTTCGCCGCTCTGGCGCTACATCAACGTCGCTCACAGCTTGATGTTTCTGGTGAATTTTGTGCAAAGATCGCCGGCGACATCTCTATACCGATCGATCTATTGTCACAGGATGTCCTAGTCGCACGAGATCAGCAAATGGAGGTTGCATTCACCATAGAAGAACTTCATGCGGCACTGAACACATGCAGACGCTCATCGTCCGCAGGTCCGGATGGAGTGACCTATACTGCCCTACGTCACCTAGGCCCGAAGGCACAGCGCTGTCTCCTGGACTTTTTCAATAAGTCTTGGCATGATGGAATGGTGCCTGATGAGTGGAAGTGTAGTCGCCTGGTGCCTTTGCTGAATCCCGGAAAGTCTCCATTTGATTTGGCATCATAGCGGCCTATAGCACTAGCAAGCTGCGTTGGTAAGGTCATGGAGAGGATGCTGCTTACACGCATGGAATGGTACCTGGAACATTATCACATCTATCCTGATGATATGGCTGGTTTTCGACGAGGTCGGTCCTCAGTTGATAGCATTATTGACTTAGTGACATCTGTTCAGCATCAGAAAGCTCAGAAGCGGCTGTCGGTAGCTCTGTTCTTAGACGTGAAGGGTGCCTATGACAACGTGACTCACGAGGCTGTTCTCAATGCTCTTGAAGCAGCTGAACTTGGAGGTCGTGTCTTTCGATGGGTAAGAAGCTACCTCACAAAGAGATCCATGTTCGGTCTAACTGAAGATGGGTCTACGAATAAGTATTTCACAAGTCGTGGGGTGCCACAAGGCGGTGTTTTGAGTCCGACTCTTTTCAACCTGGTTCTCGTGGGGCTTACCGAAATGCTGCCACAGACGACGAATATATCTCTTTACGCTGACGATATCTGCATTTCGGCGTCCGGCGTGACACGGCCTCAAGTGCGCGCAAGAATACAGAAAGCGGCAACAATGACATCGACATATCTTCGCCAGCAAGGTTTGACTATCGCCACAGAAAAATGCGCAGCGGTGGCGTTTACACGCAAACCGATGTCTTTCTACTCATTGTGCATCGATGGCACATTATTACCATATAAGATCCCTCATAGATTCTTAGGTGTCATCGTAGATCGTGACCTAACCTGGAGCCCGCATGTCACATACCTGAAGAAAAAGCTAATTGGCATTGAGAATGTATTCAAGTTCGTCGCCGGAAAATCATGGGGCCCATCCGTGCATTCCAAGTTGCAGCTTTACACAGCCCTCTTTCTCGGAACTCTCCGGTACAGCCTTCCTGTCCTGTCCAACACGTGCAAGACTAACATCCATGCACTGCAAAGCGTACAAGCCCAAGCACTTCGGACATGCCTTGGCCTTCCAAGATGCTCATCGACAGTGACAACTATTGTTATTGCACAAGAACAACCGGTCACAACGCATATCATTGTAGAGACGCTGAGAGCGCACATTCGGCATTTATCACGGCTACCGTCACATCATTTAGCGTGTTTGACAGCTTGGAGGCCCCATTCTTCGTACTGCGGTATTGTGACAAAACATCAAGACATACTACCGCCTGGCTTCAAACTTGCGATGCATCCAGCAGCTGCGCCATGGAGTCTTTGTCAACCTGACGTGCGCTTATCAATTCCTGGAATCTTTAAGAAGGCACGCATGTCAACGCTAGCCCTGAAGCAATTGACTTTGCGTCTGTTGGACGAAAGGTACTTCGACCGCATACATGTTTACACCGATGGCTCCACTAATTCCAACAGCTCTACAGAAGCAGTGGTTGTTCCATCTGAAAATGTGTTGCTTCAGTACAAGTTTTCTCACACCACGACGTCGACAGCAGCAGAGCTCGCAGCACCTCAAGGTGCAGTAAAATACATTCTTCGGCAGCAACCTAACCAATGAGCCATCTTTTGCGACTCCAGGTCAGCCTTACAGTCACTACGGTTTGTTATGCAGCACGGGTTACACGAACAATCAGTATATCAGATATGGCACTACTACCACGAAGCGCTCAAGGAAGGTCACGATATTGTATTTCAGTGGTTGCCGAGTCATTGCGGAATCGTCGGCAATGACCGCGCGGATGAAGCTGCTCGATCGGCTTATGACCAAGATCAGCGCACGCCCACACCACTCTTGAGAACGGACGTTGCAAGGCTACTACAATCACTTGCTCACCGTATATCCCTCCTACAATGGAATACGCAGAGTTTCTCTAACGCACACCTGTATTCGATCGACCCAAACTTGCAACTTCGTTTGCCATCCAGGCTCCCACGATGCGCTGAAACTTTACTGTGTCGCATGAGATTGGGCGTGGCATTTACGAATTCGTACTCTCGTCTCCTTGGAACGGCGAGCACTTCGGCGTGCAACATCTGCGCCTGCGAGGAAATGCTTGAGCACATTTTATGTCATTGCCCAGCATACCAGACCAAACGACGTATTATGGAAGCCAAGCTCTGTCAGCTGGATTCACGGCAGCTTACAGAGGAGAAGATCCTGGGACCTTGGCCGACGGCTTCCCATACGCGCAAAGCCACGAAAACCCTCTTGTACTTCTTAAGAACCACCAGACTTCACGACCGCTTGTGAAAGAACTGTGCGAGACCGTGCTGTGTAGTCTCGAGCTGTCTATTCATGCTTCTCTTTCTTACTCCTCTTCCTTTCTATTTTTTTCCGTTCTATTATTCTCCTTTTCCCCCAACCCAAGTGTAGGGTAGCCAACCGAGCCAAGCTTGGTTAACCTCCTTGCTTTTTCCTCTCTATTTACCTCTCTCTCTCTTGCTCACGTGTGAACTTGACAAAAAGAAATGGCCGCAACCAAATAAAGCTCCACTGCTCACCTTCAACTATACTTCACCACTTTAAAGTGGACTGGAATTACGGCAACTTGTACTAGTTCTGTTTGTGCGCGATTTCAAGCGCGATCTCCTTCTGCGCGGTCGGCGTTCTTACAGATTGATTGAATGGATAGTTCCAATCTAACTCCTTTTCTGGTAATCACTCCGTCTGTTATAGATGGACTATACACGTACACGGAACATTTGTGTTCACCAGTGCAACTTTCTTAGTGCTCGAAAAACACACAAGCGAAGGAAAGAACTGTGCTCCATTTCTATCTTACAGACATGCTGCCATCTAGCGGCCGCGGTGCACATTTCCGCCATGTTGAAGGCCAAGGGCGCTCTGCACGAGCACATTCGGAGCGTACGCTGACAGAAAGGGCAATGCCGACATATTTTAGTATGCCGTGTTGCTTAGATTGAGAAGAATGAGATGCTGAAAAAAGCTTTGCCTGAAACTAACCTCCACGCCATTTTCTCGTGGCCGACGAATGCACCAGATCATTCCAGCCACTGCTTACGACCAACGCCTTGTGTACATTGACCATTTGTAATAGATGAGGTATGGCGTCGGTGCTCATCGGAGAACACTTTTTCCTGTCACGTCGAAACGAGGCAGTTTGCGCACCGTGTGCTTGCAGGCGCATAAAAATCGGCTTCATGTGCGACCTTCAGAACTGCATCGTGGCTGTATCGGCCCGCACATGTCTGCGCTGCTGTTTACAGCATTACCATGTTTATTACGTCGCGATAACAGTTACATGTAGCTCGTGCGCATCATCGATTTCAGCGAACGAACCGATTGTGATGGAGCGTGTTCCCAACTGAAATTTGCCATTGGCCGATGGTTGTCAAACAAGCGGACAGTGCAAGTGGAAAGTGCCAACCACTTTCGCTGGTTATGAGTTGGCCGAAGACGTTCAGCTAACGGTCGGCAAACGATAGGGAATTCGTTGGCACACACTGCCCAGGTGGCTAAACGTGGCCCTTTCTAGGGTCATGCTTCGTTATACCTACCACGTTGGCCAGCTACCATGAGCCAGCCAAAAGCCGACATTGCATTATATCTGTGGGCGTAAATGCTTTTTCCTACACGGCGCACATCATTTCTCCGTCAGCGAAAGTTTCTTGCTTGAGCGTTCAGCGTCAGATGTCACAAGATTATTCGCAAAAGATTAATTATTCAAGCTCCACGATCCTATATGTTGGCTGCCAGAGGTAGGCCGGTGCCAGGTCAATTACCAAAATCACCCTCGGCCCAACTCTGTTGAGCAAGCTCGGGCCATGACCGGTTAGGTCGGCCATGCATGTTGGGCCAGCATAGAGCCGAGGTCATGTTTTTTTTTCAGTTGGTTTGTTAGTCGTATGTAACGATGAAACGTCGGAAGAGTGATTTGCGAGAGTTGCTTTACTATGCGTATTTTCAAGCGTTTCAAGTCACTACCAAAATCTGAGGGGCGGTGCAGATGGCGTGACCCCCTTTTCTCCTTACTTTTATTTACGCCCCAAGAAGAGCCCATAACAGGTTTTCCCAGAAAGCATTCTTCTTCGAAAAAAAAAATATCGTGTATTCACCCATGAATGCTACAAAATGGTAACATATGCTTATTTATGGCACTTCTCATATGCAACTGAGAAAAAAATGCTGTTCCGGCAAATGCGTTACATACGAATGTGGGTACGCTACCAAGTTTCACGGTAAATTGGGTTCACAAGTGTTCAGTCGGCGACGCAAAACTGACATGCTGTAACGGCTTGAATTTGTGAGATGCCAGCAGGCCTCGAAAGGGACGATGCGAACTCGAATATTCTTGGTGCATCGTGTTATTTACGAGCACAGGTCGGGAGGATATTTAGCGAAATACCAGCTAATCAGCACATAATTCTTGAGCAACATTTTAATGCTAACTTTTCAAAAGCTGGACAAACGGAACGTTTTTTATGTTTAAATAGTGCGGTAATTTAAGGGCAGCGAAATAACTTTCGTTGGAAAAGTGAAGAAAAAGAGGACAAAACTTTATTTAAAATTAGCTCTGTACTACATCAATTTCACTTTTTTACCGTCACTATCACATTCTGATCGAAACGGCTGTGCTTATCAGTGTCACGCGCTAAAGCCTCCTCCCAACGAGCCCACTTCACACGCATGATGTTCGGACAGCTAACCACACTTTATTCGCTACACAGAAAACAGACAACGTTTATAACTTAGCGCAAGGTTTCATTCTAGACGACAAGCTTACATGTGAAAACGTGTAGCTTCACGCTGTGCCGTAGTTTCACACGTGTAGCTTCACACTGTGCTGTGCCGTAGATAAACACGTAGTATTTATCAACGTAATAACTCTAAGATATTCCGGTAACATCAACAGGCCCTCACACACTCGTCTGACGGTTTTATGCCCCAATTATCTACTATCAAATCAGATACAAGCCAGACGTTATAACAGTAACCGCAAGACGATTCGGACACAAGCCTCCAACATGGCACCGAGTCGGTAGCTTGGTCAAACCTCGGACAGAAGGCAGCAATTTCGCTTAAGGTCTATTGCTGATTCAAAATAATGTTATTCCTTGTTCATTAATAAAAGTTCTTGTCACAAATGCCGTTTTTTTAACATTTGGCTACAAATTTGGCGAATAAAATTAAATACCTTTAGCTACACTTGGCAACCTTTAGGTTGGGTTCTGGCTTGTTTTCAAGACCCAACGGCCATCATGAGCGACTCGTGAAACATCGCAGTATACCTTCATCAAAGTGATCGATTGCAGTCATCCGCCGCACAGTGCTTAATGCAAGAAATACTGACTGTCGAGAAGGTTCAATTTATCTAATGAACAATGCGTCTTGCTCTCTTTTGGGCACAAGTTGACACGACTGCGCACACAAGCGTACACTTTAAAAGCCGGAATTCGGCAACATTGGACTAACTGCAGTCGTTAAACCAACGTACGAACGGTTTGTCCAACAGGGACTAAATGCGTGACAGTGCGTGTTGTGGGCAAACACCCGGTAATGAAGGGACCAACGGGGAGGGAAACTGCGCCGAGATCGCCTTCTGTCGATGCTGCACTGCAATGTGCGGTCGGTTGGCTATCACGAAAACAAGATATATCGGCTATACGCCGCTGTGAAAGTGAAGCACTATGAAACGAATAGAAGCTGTTATGAGAGGCAAGTTCAACACGCAGTCAGTGCACACAGCCAGCGCTCTCGCGTTTCCACCATGCCGGCACGGGCGGGCCGAAAACAAGTGAAGGTCTCCGAGCACAGGGAGAGCGGATAACTCACTTTAATGTTCTAAATTAGAACTAAGAAGAACATTGACAGCGCTAATAAAAGTGAGCTGTCAGTGCCTGTACAGTCACTGGCCACAACTTCAAGGCGACATATAGAAAAAGTAGGCTTCGTACGTCATCGGTATCCAGCTGGCAGTTGATGTGAGTGCAGTGTAAGTGCACAGGCGAAAGAAACTTCGCATACAATTTTTTTTACAGAAAATAACGTCTCCGACATTAAAGCTCAGACAAAGGTATGTATTCTTCTCTATGCGACCATCGTTGTCAAAAATCAAGCGTGAAGGTGATCGCGGATACGACCAATCGTGCGGCTGGCGGTGCACAGCGGGCGACTTACCAGCACGATGAAAGAACCGTGCCTGCGAACGGTCTCGTCGCTGTAAGTACACACATATCAACATCACTCCGTAATACACCGCGAACAGTGGACACCTATCTACTGGCACATTTTATAGTCACTAATTATAGTGACTATAAAATAATGACGACGAAAATTTCACACGGCTACTCCTAGTAAGCCTAGCGACGCCGTCGGCAAGCCGACACCAGTGGCATCGGCGGGGTGCCTGGCTGTTTCGCCGGCCTTCCTATATTAGCTCCACTGCTGTGTTTGTGTTGGCGGACTCATGCACCAGCACTGCGAACGCTGGTTTGGCCGACATAATCGCGAATTCCAGCTGATAATTCATATTCTCTGACTGAAGGGATGTTGAAGATTAGATGGATTCGTATTAAAAGATCTGTGTGCTTCGGTGCTACGAATTAGCCCACGTAAGTTTTTACGTTACCGTGCCGATGTTTATTGCATGTTTAAGCCGAGCAAAAGTCGACCACTGGCAGTACCTGGGAGGTCAAAATACTGTGCTATATATATCCGGTAGCTTGTTCTCTGTATATATTGTAGCGCAGGCGGTGAGTGTTTGTGGTGTTTTCTTTTGAAATAATAGTTCGTATGTATAAATATATGTGTGGGTGTTGCTTGACCAATAGGCTTCATTCTTCATTGCTGATTGAATAGAAATAAATATGAAATATACTCCACAAGTGCAGGATAACCTTTTTTTCACTGTTCGTTAGTCCCAATGGAAGATTCCACGAGGACCAACAATTAAACCAAGTGGAGTATGTGCTAGGGGGTAACGGTTGAACCCTTGCCGTTGCTTTCGCAGTTAGTCCAAATCAGTTAAAACTATATGGCAGCCCATTGAGTTATGCCATTGATGAGTATGCCATTGGTCCTAAAGGAACAATGGCATACCCCATTTTAGTCCTTTTCGCCTTAGAAAGTAGTGAGCACGTCGCTGAGGGGGGATAATTTTCATCGTACAAGAGAGCGTGTTCACGCCATATTGCAAGATGTTTCAGCGCGCGAACAAAGGAAAAAGGACAGGGTAGACAGAAAGAGCGCTGTTTCCAACTAACTTTATTTGACAGAGTGCCAAGAATATATACTGCTAAAAAGGATGATAACATAGCATGAAGGTAAAGGCACGCCTAATCTACACATCAGTAACAAACACGTGTGACAGGTCCTCTATTGCCTCAAAGCCCAGCTAGGTAATCACGTTCAGCCTGTGATAAAGCAATCGATGATGTGCTTACACATTTATCTCCTAGCAAGTGTATTTTTCCGGCTTCAATAATTTCTCGGGTAAGCTGATCCCTGTGCCTTGCCAATATTGAGCACTGATCAAAGAGAGGGGTGCACCCACAATCTCGGCAATGAATGCCAAGATGCCCTTGTACCACATTGTGCACATTGTTTCGGTGTTCTCGGAGGCGGTCATTTATGCACCATCCGGTGCATAAATGAGTCCAAGTGCATCTATGTCGGCCAAACCGGCAGGTGCATAAACGACCGCCTGCGAGAACACCGAAACAATGTGCACAATGTGGTACAAGGGCATCTTGGCATTCATTGCCGAGATTGTGGGTGCACCCCTCTCTTTGATCAGTGCTCAATATTGGCATGGCACAGGGATCAGCTTACCCGAGAAATTATTGAAGCCGAAAAAATACACTCGCTAGGAGATAAATGTGTAAGCACATCATCGATTGCTTTATCACAGGCTGAACGTGATTACCTAGCTGGGCTTTGAGGCAATAGAGCACCTGTCACACGTGTTTGTTACTGATGTGTAGATTAGGCGTGCCTTTACCTTCATGCTCTGTTATCATCCTTTTTAGCAGTATATATTCTTGGCACTCTGTCAAATAAAGTTAGTTGGAAGTCAGCGCTCTTTCTGTCTACCCTGTCCTTTTTCCTTTGTTCGCACGCTGAAACATCTTGCAATATGACTACGCACCAACTAGCCCAAGTTTCCACTCTTGCGTGTTCACGCGTTTGACACGTTTTTTTTTCATAACGCTGGTGGTTCATGAAGAAATGTCCTCGAGCAAGCCAATGCATTGAGATGCTCGGCAGTTTACCGTTGGGCCCCGCCGCGGTGGTCTATTGGCTAAGGTACTCGGCTGCTAACCCGCAGGTCGCGGGATCGAATCCCGGCTGCGGCGGCTGCATTGCCGATGGAGGCGGAAATGTTGTAGGCCCGTGTGCTCAGATTTGGGTGCACCGTTAAAAAACCCCGGGTGGTCGAAATTTCCGGAGCCCTCCACTACGGCGTCTCTCATAATCATAAGGGGGTTTTGAGAAGTTAAACCCCAAAAATAAATCAATCAGTTTACCATTGGTCTCCTATCTTGCATTGCCGAGGTGCGATGCCCACACCACCACTGGCAGAGCTGCTGCATATTACAGCGTTGTCGATTGCTGCCGCGGTGGTACGGTGGCTGTCGGCTGCTGACCTGAAGTTCACGGGTTCGCATTTTAGATGGAGACCATAGTGCTAGAAGTCCATGCATTTAGATTTAGGTGCACATTATAGAACTCCAAGTTCACAGATGTTCCGAAGCCCTCCGCTATGGCATGCCTCAATCACATCGTGGTGAGAGATTGTGGTTATAAGAGGGAAAAGTTCAGAAGAGTGAGCCCCGTAAGTGTCTGCATCAGCGTGCCACACCTCAACAGTAGCTCACAAGGGATGGGGGTGAGGAGGGATTAAAGGGTATGATTAAAGGTAGAGAGAGAGAGAGAGAGAGAGAGAGAGAGAGAGAAGTGCGCAAGGACAGTGAGCGATGACATAAGAGAGATGGGAAAGATGGAAACACGGTCACAGAAGTCCGAAGACGGGGCACCACTTGCGAGAGCTCTTGTCGGTGACAGAAGATGGCCTAGGGCTAATGCAGTCGGCCAGAGCGGCGCTGACGTCATCGTAAGAGACCGGCGGCAGGAGGTGGCGTAGAACCAACCCAGTCGGCCAGAGCTGCACTGTCGTCGGAGATCGCGAGGGCACAACTGGTCGGCACGGAATCCAGCGAGCGAGTCACACATGGTGTTTCCGGCATGCGAAATATCAGAAACTGATATTGTTAGCAGCATCGTCAGATGTACCGCAGCAGGCAGAACGTTATTCTTAAGGCATAGTTGGACTCTCCTCGCACGCTACATCCCATCAACGTGTCGCACCGCTGTGCAGTCGGAAGCTTGAACATCGCACGAGGAGTCCAAGTGCAACGCTAGAGCTTTCGATTAATGTCAATGCTTCGGCCCTCGTGCGAAACTATATGTCATGATGTCGGTGACGCTGAGTAGGGGCACTGACGACAACGACGACGCGACGACGGCGGCGGCGTAGTATACGAAGTAGTGATGACTAACGTGCAGTCATCTGCTTCTTCAGCGTAAGTTTTCACCTGCATGTGCGTATTTGTGCGCTCAGTATTCTTATCATAAGATGTCTTATCAAACATCTTATCAGCATGTCTGAAAGTCAGCTAGGCGAAGCTCTCCCTCCATTTGAATCATGCATCGCACGTGGTCTCGAGGGCAACTATTTCAGCTAAACTGGAAGCGTAAAAATTGCAGCGTAATGGCAGGCCACTATTTCAGCCCGTGAGACAATTAAGTGCTATTCATGTGCGTTCTGTGTGACGATAAACGTATACCATGCACTCGCAGGTGTCTCGCTTCCTCAAACTGTGCGTCAAGTAGAAAAATTTATTTTACCCGTCTACGCACATGCTCGTATTATATCATTTTGACGTTATCCGCCCTTTTTTTCTCTCCATTTCCCCCTACTTTTTTCATATTTTTCAGCGACTGTGGGTTGTTTTTCATGGCTGTGGGACAGCGCGCCTTTTCGTTGAGCCATTTTTTTTATTTGTTTCTGTTGTGCAAGACAAGCGATCACGTCACGAGTATACAGCAAGAATATCAGAATATCTGCTCGTGAATTAGCTATGCAAACACGCCAATCACGTTATATACCGCCCCGATATTTAGGACCACGATTGGTCCATCGCTTGCAGCCCGAAACGCGTTTTCGTTTCGCGCGACTACATCTTCCACAGTCTAGCGCAGAAAGCATACCGTTAATACGGGGAAATGACACGTCACAAGCACGCAACGCGGGAACGCGTGGCGAACAGCAGGCGCCAAGGTAAAATATATGGCAACAAGAATGAGATTCCATCCGTGTATCGAGCCGCGGTCGAACACCGAAGGCGAAGAGGGGAGCTGTCGTATGCAGTGCTGCTTTTGACAAGGGATCCGCGGGATATGCAGCACGGTACCCCGAATAAAGGGCAACCCCGCGAGAGCTATACTATAGATCCATTTCGTGTTTTGTGAACAGCAGTATAGGCGTCGTCGACATACAGCTGCGCTTGAAGCGACCTCGCGGCGCGTAAGCACAGCCCAAAGCTCACCAACACCCTCTAAAAACACTCGAGAGAGAGAGGGAGAGGAACTTTACTGAGGTCTGTTACTACCATAGCGGAGAGAGTCTCTCGCGCCCACACGGCTGGCACAGCACCTGCAAAGCTGCCTCCGAGCACGGCGCGTTTAGAATATATGGATAGAGAACAAAGTGTATCATTCGACAGAATGTATACGCTCCGAGCTAATCATTACACGCCCACGAATTTTCATCCGGCCTACTGGAACACGCGCACTCGATGTTGCGGAAACTCAACGTCCTCGACCAAACTTCACCTCCATGGTGTTTACATTATGTCTGACAGAGTCGTCTTCCCGTGATCCGGGAAGTTTGCTCGTTATAACAGCCGTGAAAACTAGTACCCCGATTTCCTGTTAACAAGGACAGGACGTTTTTTTTTTTCTTGTTGGCCCCCTTTTTAATCTCTGTCTGGCTAAGGATTAAAGGTAACCATTTCAAAAAATACCCCCCCCCCCCCAGAAACAAACGACGCGATTTTAGCGAAGATCAAGAGAAAGCGAGGATTAATACGTTTTCTCATACCTGAAACTGTTTTGAATGCAATAAAAGCATCACTTCAATGCAAATGGGAAGGCAAAAAAGTCTCTTCAGTGATCCTGAAAAAGCTTGTGGCGCGACTGTCAATGAAAGCACATTTTTATTTTTTTCACCGAGCTTCCACGCAGAGCAGTCTGCAGTCCGTTCAATGCACATTTTCACGAGCATAAATATCGGTGCTTGCTTAATCCCCCAACGTTTGCCCAATCACGACGCTCGACGACACACAGAAGCATCGAAAAAGCGCTATCAACAATGAACGTGACGAGCACAAGAATTACTTTACTTTCTAGGAAAACGCGGATAATCTAGGGAAAAAAAACACGACTAGCGACTGGAACATTCTACAAGGGACTTAATAAAAAAACTAAAAGAATAAAACAATAATTCCGCTCATTACAAGCGGAACTGTGAACTCTGCTTTAATCCGCCTTTCTCGGTTTTCCAGGAAATGCAATTAGGTTGCAGAGTTCCAGCCTCACCCCGACACGCTTTTCTCGCACCGTTTCCTCTCAACGGTACGACATGCTTCCCTCGCATCGGTTCACGAAAGCGATAAGCAGTCACAGCGGTTATTGTTTTTGGGGCCGATGGCGAAACGTGTTCAGCGTAAAGCCACCACCATCGTTGCGGCCCTGCCGAGACAGCACATTGGGGCAAATGATATGGTCTTTCGTACGCGGAACGTTAGGGAGCACTAGAATCTTGCACGCACTGGCGCACGAGCGGGTTTGTCACGTGGTATTTTTTTGGTATTTTGCGGGCATTTGTAATTAGGAAAAACACTAATACCTAACAGATATAAAGTTCAAAACTGTCTAATCGGACGATCTGCAAACCTATCTACAATTTTCTCATTGAAATTTTTTATCCATCTTCGTTTCTTGAAAAGTTAGTTAAATAAGCATATATATTAAACGATATTTGAGAACACAAAAAATTGTCTAACTCCAGGCAACGGTGAGCAACATGCATTTGGTCACGTCGTTATTACGTGTGCCGGCATACTCTTAAACTCTGCCTAATGTTACGTGGGACACCCTGTATACGAGATACTGAAGGCAAAACACACAACAGTTTGATTCGACGCCACGCTGTGAATTGCGACACCACGGGGGCCGCAAGCTATGGTAAGACTTGCTCCAACATGCGGTATTCTCAACGCCGAAACGAAACAAACGCTAAAGCAAGATCGGGAAAGAAAGAAAGATGCTTTCGAAAAGCGTGTGACGATGTAAGTGCCACTTTTTTCGTTTATGTTTAGCTCGCGGCCAAGTCTCACTATTGATGATTGATTTATATGTGGGGTTTAACGTCCCGAAACCACGTTATGATTATGAGAGACGCCGTAGTGGAGGGCTCCGGAAATTTCGACCACCTGGGGTTCACCCAAATCTAAGCACACGAGCCTACAACATTTCCGCCTCCATCGGAAATGCAGCCGCCGCAGCCGGGATTCGATCCGGCGAACTGCTGGTCAGCAGCCGAGTACCTTAGACCACCACAGCGGGGCATCGTCTCACTATTGTTTACAGTTGTCAGTTCATTAGCGTTGTCATAAACACGGCGTAAGCAACAAAAAGGAAAAAAAGAAAGGAAGTGAGGAAGTGAGGCGCGTCGTTTTCACAGGCGTCCGCGGCCTGTCGTAACGGGAGAGAGTTCCTGTCCACCCGAGCGCACTCCCGGGGCAGCACCTGCAGCGATCGTCAAATGTTCCTACCGGTTGCAAGCGCGACAGCAAAGGAGAAGTGCGTGACCCAATTAGCGTCACGGCAAAAAGTCGCCCGCCACGCCACCATCCGTGCCGTCACAAGCAGAGCACGGGTGTGGGCTTTCTCGAAGGTCTTCTCGAGCAAAGAAATCCTGATTAACGACGGCGAGCAAAACGGCTGCCCGAAGCCATTGGCGAAATCGGCTTTAGTGCACCCATCTCGGCGAGCGTAAGTATACAGCAAGAGTTACTGCGCAGCGATGGGCCTCGGAAACGGGCAAAACAGAGAAGCATCTAAAAGGCGCCAAGGGGTCCGTCGAGAACGCGCGGGCCGGCTGCTTACGGGAACGCCGTTGGCAATAGCGTTTTCGCGACATGAGAATAGCGGCCGTCACACACCATCCCATTGGGCTAGCGGGAACGGCTTATAATGCCACCCCAACGAGCAGTTGTATGCAACAAATGTTCCCACCGTACATCGGCAATGAAACGAGGCTGTATATGCGTTACCGTGTAGTTGCTTATATTATTGTTTAAGGAAATGAAACGTCTACAGCGACGGCCTCTTGGAGACTCCGGGACAACGCAAACGACGTTAGCCCGACCTTTACTGCAAACCGATCTGCTCTTGCTGAGTACCTACCACCCGAAACTGCCAAATCCAGCATGCGACGAAAAAAAGGACGATATACGGCAATATTAGCGAGATGCGAAGGCATCGTAGAACACATGCGTGGGACATATATAGTCTAGTGTCATGCATTGCGAAAGAGTGTTTGCATATATATATATATATATATATATATATATATATATATATATATATATATATATATATATATATATATATATATATATATATACTTCGAGACAAAGACGCGGCGCATGTATGCATGCCACGGGTGTGCATCTTTGCGCTGCCGATGCTGTCAACTGTTGCCTAAGGCACTTCGGCACTAAAATTTCAATGATGTCAACGAGCGCTGCTGAAAAGACGCCAGGCGCTTGCGTTACCACAGTGACAGGCACAAACGAACGGAGGGTCGTGAATATACAGAATCAAGAAGACGGTGGCGTCAGACGAGATTCTTTCTTCGTATTTTTATGCTATATAGTCCAGCATGTCGCCAAAAGCCAAAGCCAGAGACGCAGAAACTCCCCCTCTTTTTTTTTCAAGTTCTCACAGTGACGTGGCAAGAATGGTTCAGTGGAGCGTGCATGGCTTCGCCAGTTCACTTGTACAAGCTATTAAATATTAATTAATACGATATATTTACGAAGTTAACATCCCAAACAACGCAGCGCGCGTAAGATATGTCGAAGTAGTTCCAAGTCTTTTGAACACGTGGGGGTTATTAAGTTTAAAGGTATATTGCGTTGCTTGTATTCCACGTTGACAGGAACATGCACTGTAGCGGCGTGCATACAGTACACAGCCTCAGCACAAAGATGATGAGTGTGCATGGGTGTGAGTGAGTGTGTGTGCGTACGTGTGTGAGTGCTTGCTTATTTGCGTGCGCACGCGCTACGATTCAGCGAAGAACGCCGGAGAGCTCTGTCCACACACACACATGCACGCCCACGCACGCACGCAAATGCACACACACAAACACAACAAACGCAGAATGCATTTTATAGTAACGCGCAGCAATATCGATGTAACGCAGATACCTTGCTTTTACGGCATACGGCCACAAATGCAAGAGCGGGAAGTTCTTTAGGACGCTTTTTCGTAGTTGCTGACAGTACTTAAAACACAGTCAGGATTACAAACCGCTCCCTAGGTGCATACTTGTCACTGCCTAGAACTAAATAGGTTTGCTACATTACGACTAATAACGTACTTTTCCCTATGCATACGTAGCTGAGATGATTGTTGGCTTTTATTTTTGAATAATTTTTAATGCGCATTGAAAGATGAACGTAAGCACTTGCCAAGTAAAGTTCAAAGCATTTTTTTCGGGCACCGAAACTTTTATGGCATCTTTGAGGCCAAGGTGGGGCGTCGTGACATCAGAAAATGCTTGGTGACAGAAACGTATGTAACGCGATCTGGCGCTGTATAGTGATGAGGTTGACTTTATTGTATAGCGACCGCCATCGCTGTTGTAAGCTTGACGTCTTGTCACGATAACGCCGTCTGTTTCGCAACGCCAAACACATTCATCTGTGTTCGCGATGCCGGGCTTGCGACATATTTTTCATTGTATTATTTTTGCCGCAATGTTGACATTCGCTGTCATCTTCATTTTTTCGGCTATGTATGAACATCGCCGCAATACGGGGCTACAAGAGTTAGCGTATACGTGAATGCTTTCTCCGAGGAGAGATTAAAATGGATCTGCAGTGACGATGTTGCAACCCTTTATTGTACATTCGCTCCCTCCATCCTTCATTTCAGCACTTTTAATGGTACGTCGACACATTTGCGTCAGTTAGTACACTATTACATCACCCAGGCCAAAAACCAGACTGTTCGTTAGCTTTTCTGGAACCGCAGCTTGAAAAAAAAAACGCTGTTTATTGAAATCCCGAGAACTCTGCCGGCATTACATGGTAGCTCTTACGCGCTGCTTTCAATAGAAAAGGGCCCCAAGGTCTTCACGCAGCAAGACAATGAAATGCGCTAAAAGGTGCATGGTCATGGCACTTTCAGGGGACGTAAAAGGGAAGTTTGGGACGTAGACAGGTCTATAGACCGCGGTGATGTGGTTACGGAGCTTGGGTGGTGACCAAAATGACATAGATTCGATCGCGGCCACGGAGGTCTGTATACTGTGTGATATCATTTCACGCTAAAAAAACACCAGATTATGTAAAATTCTGGAGCTCTTTCCACATACGGTGAGCCTCATAATAACATCACGGCTTCGGCACGTATAAAACACCGAGTAATATGATTACCTATTATAGGATGTAGACAGGATATAACTGACCAATCAAGTTATTGTCTTCTACTAATGGGAAAATTTTTGAAGCATGATGTTACATTTACTCGGAAAACACGCATCTAGTATACACTCAACGCTTTTTCATTCAGAAGATAGCCTATTTTCTGCAGCTACAGTGTGCTTGGATAGCCAGGTACCGACGAGTAAAAAAGTTATCCCGCCTCTTTAATCAGGTTTGTCAAACCTAATACTATTACCATTTCTAAAGCACTGAGTAATAGTAACTTATCCCTAGGGGCAGATTCTAGTGCACTCGAAATAACACAAGGAAAGAGGCGCCGTGGCCGTCAAATATCGTGGCCGTTGCAAATGGCCACCCGTCCGGCCCGTTTGTGGGTGAGCTTAAGGGGGCAATACGTGAAAATCAACTTACAAATGCCTTTAACTCTTCTGACGTGCCATGGATGTGGAAACATTTATTGCACTCAGCATTCGGTGAGTTCAGTGTATCCAGCACACTGAGCATTGAGTGCGTGTGGCACGTAGACCTCATCGACGCCTATACTTTACATTTATGTGCGTTCCGTGTGACATGGTTATATACCTCCATCATTTGGTCACGCGATCTCTATTTTAAGGTCCCTACGTGGTCACGTGATTATGCCCCATGACGTGACCACTCGATTAAGTTTTCGAATTGAGTAAAGTGAGTTTTGAAGGTGGGTCTATTCTTCTAGAAGTGAGCCAGGTTGATCTTGAACGTGGGTCAACTCGGTTTTCGAATTGAGAGGCTGAAGATACGTGAAGGCGTCACTTGGTCACGTTGGGTTTTCACCACTGAAGGCTCGCCGGCTTTTACTATTCAAGAGGCGTGCAGTGTTTGCGCATTAATGAGATGAGCCATGGTCGAGGTGTTGTGGTAACTATTATTGGTATACGCAATGAGTGCGGGAAGGGAAACGATCAGCGCCAAAAACTGACTCGTTAAGTTCGGGGTGACAGCCAGAGAAGAAGAGGTGGTGAAAAGACAACAGTGAAAAGCGGGTGGAGACAGTAATCTTAGTGCAGCATGAACAACAAGCGAAGCGATGGAGCATGTGTAACGCAAGAGCGGCGCAACAGTCCGGCGAAACCCATTCAAAGCTTACCGAAAATAAAAATGTCACCTGATCAGCGGTATAATATGCAGCGCAAAGCCACAAACAACGCGTATTCATCGTATAATTGTGGAAGAGTGACAATATTCACCTTTGAGTTGACACAAATGCGTTTAATGAGGGACAGAAGAAACACGTATTAAAAACGCGCACAATAAAAAAAAAGATTATCATCACAGCGAACGCACGCCTAACAGTTAAGAACTCGGAAGACAACGCTACACAAATACCTGGCAAATAACACTGCACAAAAACAAAACGGTATTCCTAAACTAAGTGTTTTCTTTATCTGTCCATGACGGGAGACAGAATGCGTTGCTGTTCGTTCACGAGGCTGCCAGAATCATGACAGTGCGTAAGCATGCATGCTCCCACCTTCCCTGCTCTCTCTCTCTCTCTCCCCATCTATCTATCTATCTATCTATCTATCTATCTATCTATCTATCTATCTATCTATCTATCTATCTATCTATCTATCTATCTATCTATCTATCTATCTATCTATCTATCTATCTATCTATCTATCTATCTATCTATCTATCTATCTATCTATCTATCTATCTATCTCATACAATACCAGGTTTATTTATTGATGCGCCAATGCTATGCGTGGGAGGCTGTGGCGTTATGAAATAAGTCTTCGGGAACAATACTTGCAGAAACGCTTTATACTTTCGAAAGTCCCCGCGGCTGCATCGCTTATATATGCACAGAGAGGCGAAAAAGGTCGTACGAATACACCGCCAAGAATCCGTCCCTGGGCATTTGCGTTTCACGCCGGCTATTGTTCCGTCTTGGCGCGTGAAGGCGGGCGAAATAAAACGATTTAGCCTCTACACGGCTCTCGCTATAGAGCCCGCTTGATTGAATAAAAGAAGTTAAACGACTACCCATAGGCCCAACAGCGCCATAAATGTGTCGCTCGTTTATACACCGAAATATAAGATCTCTGACGTCCGTTTCTTTTTAGGGTTGCATATGCCCTTACCGCATAACGTTTTGTCTGACCTATCAGCGTATTCTTTGCTCGCACGCATGGCCGAAATGAATAGACGAGCAGCGAGGTGGGCTTATAGTAAAGATGCTTAAAATCAAGAAGGAAAACGCACCATGCAAAAACTAGCGCGCTCATTCAACACCGCAGCTTTGCGATAAATCATGAGATTAGAAATGCAATGTATAACGTTACGAAGAAACGCTTGACCGAACACCAGGCCATTACTTTCAGAAAACTGACTTACGAGCAGCAAAATTTCATGCGAAACAAAATGCTTGGCTTTAACGTCCAAAAGCAATGTGATGAACACGAAGAACACTGTACAGCATGCGAGCACTGAATTCCTTTCTCACATGAGGGCGGTCACTGCAGAAAAGAGCCGAACGTGCTCCTTTGTACTCACCAGCAAAGCTCCAAAGTGACAGTTACCTCACGGAATAACGGAAAACCTTCAGTTTCTGATTGACGTGTTACGTTACGTGCACCACGACAGATATAAGTTACCAGCAATTTCGTATTTGATTGATTAATTTTATTGTCCAAAGAAAGCAAGGAATATCAAATAAGCGTAGTAGATAGAACATGACAGTTAGGTTCGAAAGCATTTGAATAGCGTTCGGTAGAGGTTCTTGAAGGGAAAAGCAAGAAATAAGCATGGCGTCGTTACTGTCTCGCTCTATATATGGAGGACACCTCCACGACTCCGCACAGGGGGAGGGGGAAGGGGAAGTGAAAGAAGGAGGAGGAATACGTAATATAAATAGTAACATGTGGGCTTTTACGTCACAAAACCAAGATGTGTTTATGAGAGACGCCGTAGTGGAGCGCTCCGGATAATTTCACTATCTGGTGTTCTTTAACGTGCACTGACCTCGCACAGTATGCGGGCGGGCCTCTACCACTTCGCCTCGATCGAAGTGCGACCGCCACGGCCGGTATCGAACCCGCGACCTCGGGGTCAGCAGTCGAGCACCCTACAGCCACTGATCCACGGACGTGGACCGTTTCAAAGGTGACTCTTCCAAAGAGAGGTTCTTATGCGGCGAAGCATATATCTTTCACCAATTCACATGCAATACATGTGATTGATCGTTTGTAACTAATTACATGTGATGGCATTTTTTGTTCGTAATTAATTATTTTGTAACTCGCTAACAGCCAACACGTCCATTGCACGTCATTAATTTATAAACACGCAAACAAAGATTGTAACATCAAATCCAGCTTTTAGCATTCGTATTTGGCGCGAACGACATGCATAGAGCCGTGGAACGCCAGTGGCCTCATGGATGAGCATGCTTCTACATCTTTATCTGAGCCCTCTGTATTTGTTCGTTCGTTTTAAGGGCATTTAGCACGGCATGAACTGTTGTACATTGTACCCGTACGTTTCGAGAGGTTCGATGCCAAAGAAATTATTTCATTCACGCTTAATACCATTCATGTTATTATAACAGCTGAAGAACATAACATTCAGGTGAATAACATCGTAGCACACGTTTCAGAACACAATGTTTTCTTAGGATACTGGATAATAAGCACAGGCTGTAATTTTATACAAAGTAGGAGTATCAGAAACAAAAGTAACACTCGTCTTGTAAACACCCTGACGCTTTTCATTATATATATATATATATATATATATATATATATATATATATATATATATATATATATATATAGAAATATATTTCTGTTGAGAGTCCTGTGAACAAATATCTCGGCCCATACAAAGACCAATCCTGAATGTTCTTTGGAAGCGAAGGTTACCTGGGGTTCCTTGGCGTTCCCTGAAACCGCACAGTGAATGGTGATGATGCACCACGGAAGTCCACACAAACGAATAGCCAAAAGAATACGAAACGCACACGGACATAATCTAGTGCTTATTGAACTGTGTGCACCTCTATAGAGCATCACTGCCATTCAATATGCCATACCAACAATAGGCCCAGTTGAAACACTTTTAAACACCACAAGGCACACAAGGCTCGAGCGTTTTGCCGTCTCGCTAGCTGACTGACGTGTCCCGATTCATCGAACGGCTTTCGAGCAAGTCGGTAAAGGAAACGTAGAAGAATACGCGAAGCATGCATTTCGCCCAATGCAATACGCGGCCTCTCCATGGAGCCGACCGCACCAAGCACTGCCGGACGCCACACAGCTGGCAGTACATTGCATTGCCGGAGATATGCAGAGCGAAATAGAAGCAAGAAAAGCCCTCTTTCAAAACGTCCGACTGGCAGGTCGGTCTACAAATGACCGCCATTCGTCTTCGCGTATTCCGTGAACACACGTCGCTCAGCTCGGAAGCGACGGCGCAGCTTCCGAACGGCACGTTTCACGGCGACAGACCGTAGACAAGCCGTAATTTGCGAGAGGAAGCAGAGCAAATGCCGATTTAATTTCTGTGATTTGGCCAGTACAGTATACAGTCCTTCTTTGAAGTGACGCGTAATGACAGCCGGGGCCTTTTACGCGTCTTGCAAGCGTTGGCGAATGCCGAACGCGTCGGGCGACATTTCGATTGCAAATCACGCCGTCGGATGCACACCACTGCTTCCAAGTTCCACACACACGCTCGCTTTGAAATCAATTTTCTATATGGACACACAGAAGCTTCCGAGACTGATCCTGGCGTTGAATTAATCATGCTTTGGTCGTCCGTCTTTCGTGCAGCAGCAGAGCAACCATATTCGTCGTCTTTTTTTACGTTTACTTACAGGGTACATGGAGAGAGAGAGAGAAGTCGTGCTTCTATTTGGCTATTGGGGAAGTGACACAGTCTTGAAGATGAAAGTGCCGTAGTCGTACCAAGCACGTTTCAAAGAACAAACCCATGATTCGTGACATGGTGGGAATTTTCTCCTTTTTTTTCTGTAAGGCATTCTCTCTACCGGCACGAAGTGCGAGATATCGCGACAAGCTTATCTCAAATTACTCAGCCGATTTTTAAAACAACGTTTAAAGAGAACTTGTCCCAACCGAGATATGTCGAAACTATGTGTCTCCAACAGATGAACTGCATTGTAACCCTGAATTTTTAGAAGTGTACTAGTGTGATGTGCTCAGTAAATTTTTTTCTCTTCATCTCTTATGGGAGATGTTGACATTTTCGGCGACATTTGAGAAGAAAACTAAATGTACAATGCACACTTGAAAGATTGTAAATCGTCGGAGGAAGTCAGCAAATTAGGCGAGCAAAGGAGAACCCTGAAAAGAGAGTAATCAAACAGAACACTACACTTTTCCTTAAACGAATGGAAACACAAAAGGCAGTCCGAATACATGCCCACATAACTTCTGCAGATATATACAGAATCAAGATTCGGCATATCTTACGCACCCTCGAAATTGACGTTATGCGAACCACGCTGAGGAAAGCTGGCTGCGTTGTAATTTTTTATTGATTGATTGATTGATTTATGGGGTTTAACGTCCCAAGAACCACCATATGATTATGAGAGACGCCGTAGTGGAGGGCTCCGGAAATTTCGACCACCTGGGGTTCTTTAACGTGCACCCAAATCTGAGCACACGGGCCTACAACATTCCCGCCTCCATCGGGACACATACAAAATATGCACGTGTTGTTATGGTGCTTCAGATATGCGCAATAACGGCGTTTTGATGGACAATCGCAGAAAAATGAACGCTAAAACTTGAGCAATAATGGGGGGGCGCTGCGGATGGGGTCCGCCGTCTGGGGTATCGTTTGGTGTCGTTTAAGTTACCATTAAAGGCGAACAAACAGGCAAAAGAACAGACAGACAGACCGACCAAAACTTTTGCGTCAAAGTCCCCAAGAAAGACTATCGTCTTCAAAAGAAACATGAAAAAGCGATCACATTAAATTGACAAAAAGGCACAGTTTAGCACAAAAGTGAAAATATTGAGGCGATAGCAACGTACAAGACAACTTCACGAAGCTTCGTAGTTTTGCCAGCTGTACGAGGAGCGCTGAACGTTTCCTTACTAATGAAATTAAGATTCGCGGTGTCACGCGCGCATTCAATCGATATCGTGAATAACTTTCACTTGACAACCGCGAATACTCGTTTTCGCAGTGTGGGCGTGATCAACAGCGCTGGCAGAGGTCGAGAAAAACTTTCACATTGTTTCTCTAAAAAACCTGACTCGAATAAATTTGACACAACGCGACCATTTTCTCTACCGATGCGTGCACAGAGTGAACACGCAGCCACCAGCCACGTCGATTTGTCTGAATCTCATTTGTCTAGATTCAGCCGCCATGTTTTTTTTTCTTTTTTGCGAAAATATTGATAAGCATAGAGTTGCAGTTGCAGACGCCCAAAGGCAAGTGCGACACAACCGGTTGTGAGCCGGAGACACTTGATTGATTGATATGTGGGGTTAACGTCCCAAAACCACTATATGATTATGAGAGACGCCGTAGTGGAGGGCTCCGGAAATTTAGACCACCTGGGGTTCTTTAACGTGCACCCAAATCTGAGCACACGGGCCTACAACATTTCCGCCTCCATCGGAAATGCAGCCGGGATTCGATCCCGCGACCTGCGGGTCAGCAGCCGAGTACCTTAGCCACTAGACCACCGCGGCGGGGCCTTTAGAACTTGCTATACATTCACTATGTGGCCTTGAAGGGCCACTCATCAGGCTTTTAAAGTACCGTATAAAAAAGAGCGCAATATTCTTTCCTGATATTTCTCGCCCTTCTTGGCACACTATACTGTGACGTAGACGGTAGTTCCCGTGACGTCTTCAGCGTACATGCTCTCAATTCGTTGATATACGCGAAATATCACATGTTATTTGTCTCCTGCACTGTTTTGCCATGCAGCCGCCCATCTGTTCTTCTCTGTATCACATGAATATCGTGCACAATCAACCGATCAAACTTCATTTTTTTGTGTGTTTACAACTGTACAAGCGGCGAAAACAGCGTCCAGCCGAGAAGCGCGTAATTCTGATAGACTCTAGCGCTTAGTGCCGATATTGTTGACGGACATTCAAGAACTAAGGGGCGAGGATGATGCATCGTGTGTATGAAGGAGATGAGAAAAATCATTCCCTCGTTTTCAAACGTGGGGTGGTGAGTGGCCCTTTAAGCAGCGTTTTTCATCTCCTTTTTATCCCACTTTGTATCCTTTTTTCAACACTTTTGTCTTTTTATCTCATTTTACTCTTTAAAAAACTGAAAAGTTTCAAAATTTTTCTACTGCATAAAAATGCTTGCAGGCTTCCGTATCATTTATTCATTGGAAGTGTTTATTTTTTTATTTTTGCAACATTTCTGGATGATAGTAGAGTGCACACTTGTTATTTGAATGATTTGTATATACAATTTGCGTATATTCTATTTATGAGTTGTATTAATTGTATGTCTGGCGCCAAATGCTCGCCCAGGATACATGGTGTGAGAGCATTCTCGAGCTACCTAAAATCAGCTTTTCGTTTTTTTTCTCAATCTTCATGATTCGCCTTGCTAATGAAATAAACATATTATCTATTCTTTTCCATGCTATAATGCTGCCTGAAGCAGGCGTTTCTTATCTTTCCTCTCTCTGCATTAAGTTTGCATCGTCTTTGACGTGTAACTGCAAGCTCAGGAACTTGTTTGTAAATACTACGCAGTCTCCATGAAATACGCATCATGGCGGTAACCTCTATTTTCTTTCAGAATGAAATATTTATCCGACGACATGTGATAAATAAAAAGGTAAAACAGAAAATAACTCTCCGGGTGGCCCACAAGCGATTATTCTTCAAAAAAAAAAAGCTTTGTAGTGCCGCTTCAAACCTTTTTCCCAGGCGAATGCGGCAGCAACAATGGAGAAGAGCTTCATTGCTGTGTCAATAGCGCTAACTTGAGAAGACAATTGACCAATGTGACAAACTCATTCTCGACTAGAGTAGACGTGCTCTTATAGCGTTCAACAATTAGGAGTAGGTTTTTTACAGTCGCCTATCGCTAAACGATAAATATACGGTGTTGCACAGCTGAGAATAATCAGGCGAACATAAATGACTTCCCTCGGTGATTTTCATGAAAACAATAATATTCATGTGAACCTTTTCAGAATATTTGAAGGCGAAAATCAATAAAGCATTCCGTTATATCGCCAAAAGGGACCAACTTACGTTGAGGACGACAAAGCGAGCAATGTAAATAAAACTTAAGGGACAAGAAGAGAGCAGAGTGTATCAGGCAATAAACGGGTGTTAAGGACATCGTTGTCGAAATCAAAAAGAAGAAATGGCCATAGGCAGGACATGTAGCGCGAAGGCAAGATAACCGCTGGTCATTAAGGAATACAGACTGGATTTCAAGAGAGTTAAGCGGGTGACGGGGGAGTCAGAAAGTTAGATGGGCAGATGAGACTACGAAGTTTATGGTTATATATAGTGGCAGCAACAACCTGCAGTGGGCGTAGTCAAGATGATGATGATGATGACGATGACGACAACATCGCCTCTGTCAGCAAAGTTCGGTTTTCAAGCGAAGCTCGCATTGACAAACCTGTGAGGCTGTCTGCGGTGGTGTTCGGACAAAACCAACCAAGACGCACCCACGAATAATATTTTAACTTTCTTTCAGAGCAGAGGTTTGAACTGGGATCCCCCGGTCCGAAAGAGAGCCCCTTGACCACGAGGCCACGCGCCCATGCTTGTCCAATGTGAACTCCGCTGAAACACACGAACGCGTTGTACTGGCGGTGCAAACAACAATGCGGAAGCCACTCTCGCTATGCGCACTTCAAGGCAATACTTCGTCGAACTAAAACCGACCTGCTGGGCAGCGCGTTAGGTCGATATCAGGAATTGCACAAGTCGCGATAATTCTTTCTTCGAGAAAACTGCAATCCCTAAATCACACTTTATGAGATCTTCGTGAAGATCTAGTCACTGTGTCTTTAGAGAGACTGACAAGAGCTCGCAAGAACATGAAAGGCGCCATACTGATTGAGCCCGAAAACAGCTTTAGAGGAACGGCTGCCATCTATAATGAAAGAGAGCATTCACGTTAGAGGGAGAGAAACGCAATGGGGCTACACAAAGAAAGAAAGAAGGAAAGAAAGAAGGAAAGAAAGAAGGAAAGAAAGAAAGAAAGAAAGAAGGAAAGAAAGAAAGAAAGAGCATATAGTAGGCCAGTCACAACCATTTCCCTGGTAGTCTTCCATTTCCCTAATAGGGAGCTCTTGAATTTTTATACCTCAATGCATAAGACTCCAATTTCGTTGTACTTCACTTTCTGGGCATGACACCACAAATTTTAAGGCGAGAGTTTTACATTAATCGTACGAGCGTGGCCTCGAACGAAAACTGCCGCGACGACACCCGACCGTCCAAGACATATGACGTCACTTTTCTGGCGAGTAAAAGCAGCGCGAAGCGGACCAAAACATGGTAGACACATAATCAAGAGAATAGTAATCGATGCAGTCATTACAACGCCATTAGTAATTGGCAACCTGTAATCAGCGAAAATAATTAGTGACCATTGATTAGGGAGTGTTCATTTGCACGTCGACATGGGGGCGGACGCCAAAAGTGCGATCTGTGTACCTAGAGCCACCCATATATTTAACTATCGGGAGCGAGTGGCATCTCTCTCACTCTCTCTCTCTCACTGTGCGTGTGTGGGCGTGTGCGGGCGTCTGTCGGCAATACGACTGAATTAGGCTCCAACAAGGATGAGAGCAGATGCATGCCCACAAAGCACATGCCTACAAAAAAAAATTTTTTTTTTGCGTATTCGTTCCATCATATGCCACTATCACACAGAAATGTCGCCGCACAATATAGCTTAATTTTGGGCGACCATACTTCTATTTCATGCTAGTCTTTTCGTCTTGTAATCGTCTCATCGATTGCGTTAGAGAGTCGGTGATTCTTTTTTCCCCTGCTATCTCCTCGTTAACAGGAGCAATCTCTTAGGCGACTGCTTCTCCTGCAGTCGCCTAAGAGATTGCTCGTGCAGGAAATTCTCCAGAAAACAGCTTTTTTTTTTTTTGGAGACGCTGATCACCGAAAAAGGAGGAACATGACGCAAGCTTCGAGCAAACCTTGTCTTGGTTGGTTTTCTGCGAAAAACGCACCCGACTGCCCCTAAAAGATTCGGTTTTGCCTCTATATGTCGGCCTTATCGGGTCGATCGTCCTCTGTTCCCAGGCGACCGCGCGTCGCGTAGTCTCATGTGGTCGCACCAACGGTGCCCGCGGCTTTCTTTCGCTATACGGCATCCCCCCCTCCTTCTAAAAAAAGGTATAAGCAACCAGTGAGAGAGAGCGTGAGTGTGTCGATGGTACGTAAAAACGTTGGGGAGTTCGGTCCCGAGCTGACGGGCACGCCGCGTTGAATTTCGCCTCGCAGAAGTAAATTGGCGCGCGAGTGCTCTTCGGCGCCGCCAATGGAGAGAAAACTAGGCGGGCGTTCGATTGGCGAAGCGAGGGATGAAGCGCGCGATGCACCGACACGGCCAGAAGAGAAACTTTCGTGTTGGAGGAGAAAGAGAGAGAGAGAGTGGCTAAAACACACCGGGCCAAGTTGGACGATTCGATGGAGACACCACCGCGCGGGTGGCGGCGACACTGCGCCGCTTTGTTTATGCGGAGCGACGGAAGGCGCCCGCCGCCGAGCTGAGTTTGCGATTTGCTGCGAGCGCATCGTGCATCTTTATTATTCCTCTTTCTCCAAAGAGCGTCGTTTACGGCCCCTGTGTTCGGCGCTCGCCAGCGTACACGGTCTCCCATTCATCCCACGAACTCCGAATCTCGGAAGCGCTCGAAGGAACGATCTTGCGGAAATAACGAGCCGCACAAACAGGACGCTTTTTTTTTTTTAAAGCAGCGAAGCTGTCGTAGCTCGCCGTAGTTCATGCAAGTACCTTAGCCGCTAGACCACCGTGGCGGGGCTAAGAGTACTCTATAATGGGAGAGCATGAATGGGCCTGACACTTCAATAGGCCCTGTTGACAAACATAAGGTGGGGGGGGGGGTTAGTAACAGGGGGGCTAACGATTTAGAGTACTGGGTACTCTACTATGGGAGAGCGTAAAGCCGTCCCAGACTGTCCATTCGTGAAAAAAAGTGTTGCCGAACAGCTGCTAGCAGCTGTTCGGCCGAGAACACTAGCTGCCTTCGGAACCAGAAAATTGCAATCAATTCTACCACCATAGTTGCCTTGGTAGGATGTCTCAGACGTGCCCATAAAATCTTGTCAGCACGTTGAAATTGTTTAGGCCTTTAAGTTATTCATGATTATTTTCATTCCTGTCGCCTTTCTTTTAACTTATTATCTCCGTAAAGCGCAAACCTGGGTCCTTTTCTGAGTAATCAGTGTAGCAAAAACGCTACCTACAGCAATATGCATTTCATCGGGTGACGTAACGCGGTAGATGTCGAAGCACTTTTTTTTTTTTACGAAGGCTTTCTCTCCGCTATAATACCAAGTAGTGTGTCCAAATTGAATGCATTTTTTTTAACACGGTCGAGAAGGGAACGATGAAATAAAACATGAAAACGATGTTCAAGATGGGATGGTCAGCTAGGCATGAGCCCTGCTGTTCGGAGGTGGCGAAAACAGTTTAGGAACGGTTTAAGTGGTGTGAAGTCAGCTCATGCGCCCTGGAAACAAGCGCGTTAATTGCCAGATTAAGGTACAACTAGCAGTAAAGTCACCTGGTTAGTTCGGCAAGGCTGTCGCTGGCATGCGTTGTCATGGTAAGTGACTGTGCTTCGAATTTTGTAATTTAGGCCAATATCTTGCTAATATAACAAGTTAATCTCACTGAGCTGGTAATGTTTTGAACTCGAACAATATTTTTCTGCCAGAAACGCCCAAGGCGTTTATTTCACGCAAAAGAAGGTTGAACGGACATTCAACCGTGTCTGGCACATATCAACGCATTCTCTTCTTATCTAGACACTTGACTGGTGCCTTTGTTTTGTTCTTTTTTTTTTCATTACAACCACGGAGTGTTCAGAAAAAGGTGTGAAGTAGCTTCTCAAATCCTTCTGACGCCAAAATTCTGGCATTACCCGATATATAAAATAAAACCCGAAGAGAAATAAAGACAAAGGCAAACAAGTTTCTTTCAATGCTTTAGCGTAAAAGTCGTATAAAATTACATTTAGGCCGTGTACACTAAGTCTATAATTTTCAGTCATATAGAACGAGGCAAGTGCGTGGTTCGGTAGTTTTCAGGCCGTCAAGAAGCTATATTTACACTCTGCATTTCCCTCTTTTTAAATCACGCCCTTCTTCGTCTACGCACATGCGAAATGATACCGTTATACGAATAGCCACTGAATCTAATAAAACTCCTTCAGCAAGTCTAGTATTCAGAAAGTGCCACTGAATTATTTGCACATGAGTACCGCGAAGGTCATTTTCTGAGACGCACTCTTTGCACACCCTTGTTGAACCTGTACTGGCGCTTCTTCTGGTGTTGTCGACTGGTCAGCGGTGCTACAGCGATGCGCCCGACATTATCACACTATGGGATTGTATTTCAGTGTACTGAAATACTAACGTTACATTGGATCACGAGTTGCCCTTAACACTGCAGCTGTAGTCAACATTCCCGGCAAGCCGACGATATTCGCGCAGCTATTAAAGTTACCCCAAAACGTCGATCCGCGGCGTAAAGACATAGCTCGCTACACATCGACCGCTTCGCATGACATCGACTCACAGGTCGCGTGGTATCTGTCAAAATTCTTTTTCGGCTAAGAGTGTACAAAGTGTCAGAATATGGAGCTGGTTGCGCTGACACCAGTGTTTGGAAGCCGTGCCGGGGCCCGAAAAATTTCCAATTCTACAACCCATCGCAGAAGGCGAAAAAGTCAACCATGGTTTGTTCCGGCTTCGAACACCGGGAGGGGATCTACCAGCCTTTGCGATCTACTGAACTTAATTACTCGCGTGGCCGCTGCTATTCGCGCTATTGCACTCTCATGAAGGGGCGCCCTCATCGGGGCCAAAGTTTTATTTCAAAATAGTCTCTAAATAACCAAAGACTGCCTTCTTGTATATTGATACACCTAAATAAAACCAATTTATGTTTATATCAAGTAGACTTGCGTTGCTATGTGCCACGTAATCATTCGTTTGTAATATTTTTACAGTGATAGCTGTATACGGCCAGGCAAAATGAAGAAGCCACGAGAAACACTAAACGACTCGATTGGCTTCTCCGTTGACTGCACCCAAGCGCGCGCGCGCCATTGGGAGCGCCATCAGCGCTGCCGTTCATTTCTTCGTAAGCATGCTGTCGATACCTCACGTAGTAGTTACAGCAGCGTGACTGTTAAAGAGAGAAGAACGAAGAAAAACAGAATGGAGTACTCCTGGTAAATTACAAGGCTCGTTCGGCGAACGCTTGTCTCGTGGAGGCAGGGTTGGTAAGAGTCAAGGTCTAAGATACAAACACTTTGAGTGGGGACACTTCTCGGCTTTCTTAAGGGACGCCATTTCAACTATGGTATCGTTCATCCCAGTTTGTTCCCTGACCCACTCTGCTCTCTTTTTGCCGCTTGAGGTTACACCTACCATTTTCCATTCCATCGCTCGCCGCATCGTCCTCAATTCAAGCTGAACCCTCATTGTAAGCCTCCTGGTTTCTACTCCGTAGGCAAGCACCGCCAAGATGCAGCTGTTATATTCATTTTATTTCATAAATAAAATAAATATAACAGCTGCATCTATAATAAATATCTGAATCTAAAATAAATATAACAGTTGCCTGCTTTCCTCTTGAGGGTTAGTGGCTGATTACCATTCATGATTTGAACATGCTCTCCGAATGTGATCCACCCCGTCCTTATTCTTCTAGTCATTTTACTCTCACGGTTCGACGTGGCTTTAGCAAAGCCTAAAGATAAACACTACTGGCATGACCTTCCATTATCACTACTCAAACACGACCCCCAGAAGTTCTGGCAGGCCATTTCACCAAGTGATGGCGCACCCCATATTTCGCAATGCTATAGTAATGAAGCTCCTCTCAGTGACAAGCAGTCCGCTGTTGCCTTTAATGCGTTATTTTCATCCATATTCACTACAGAAGACCATTCAATCTTTCCGCAAGTCACTAAGCTCCATTACCAGTATATGAAGTCCATTGACGTAAAAGAGGATGTTCTCGCAGGTATCATTAATAACCTCAACTTATCCAGTTTATACGGCCCTGATAATATCAACTATAAATTTTTCAATAATACCGTAAAGATATGTAGTAAACTGTTTTGTCATATTTTCGCCATACATTATGATCAAGCCCACTCCACTCAGACTGGAAAACACCAAAACTGGTATCAGTATACAAAAGTGGCAAAAAAAAATCCTCCGGAAAACTATCGTCCGATTTCATTCACATGCATTTTGTTTTTGGCAAACTGCTTGTAAATATCATTGCTTCTCATGTCCATCACAATCTGGAGTTTAATCATTTTCTTTAATAGCTAACCACCATGCCTTTAAGAAGTACTTGCTCTGTGACACCCAGTTACTAGAATTTACTGCAGACCCCGGAGCAAGAATACTTCAGGTGAGTGAACACTGCGAAGGAAACGCTTGGCGGGGAGGGACCAACGATGTTCTCGTTTGCGGCATGCCGATAGATGGCTCGCTGGACAGAAGACCGTGGCGGACTGCTGGCGAATTCCACAACGCACTCCCGGCACGTGGGTGACGGTTTCCAAATCTGAGAAAACCGGGTTATCGAGCGATAACAACATCGCGACACGCATAAAGTGACGCCACGAAAGAGGTGGTGATAAGAGAGGAGTTGACAGTGCAGCGAGGGTGTTGCGGCGATGATAAATGAGCACGGCTACTTTCTCACGTACGGGGCTTTCCTACACCGAGAGAAAGGAGGGTATAAGGGGCGAAGATAGTAGAGCCATCTCTCGGGCTCCTTGCGAAGCAGAACAATATGGGGCACCGGATAGTTCCGGCGTTTGCTCACCTAAAGTATTCTTGCACCGTGCTGCAGACATACATTTTAACATAGATTGTAGTCTTCAAAAGGATTCAATTTCCCTCCACTTCTCCAGAGCCTTCGACCGCGTAGCCCACTGCCGCCTACTTTCAAAACTGCCAGTTCTAATATTAGGCATATTGACGCTCTCTTCGATCCGCGACTTTCTAACAAACCATCAGCAGTTCACAATCGTTAACAATGATACGCCATCGCTTGCATATGTCCACTCGGGTGTAACACAGGGTAATGTGTTAGTACCGTTGCTCTTGCTACTTTATATCAACGATCTACCTAATAACATTTCATCCTACATGCGTGCATTCGCAGATGACTGTATATTATATCCACCAATTATATACGACCCGACGATCATCTTTTTTTTTGCAACGCGTGAACTCGAAATCATTACGAATGTGTCTGAATGCCTGGCAAACTAGAGTAAACTCATCCAAATGTAAAATAATAATGTTTTCACGTAAAACTTCAAATAACAACTTCTCGTATTACATAAAAACTACCTTGGTGTCTTAGACTTCATCATACAAATATCTGTGTAAATTTTACACCAAGCCTTTCCTGGACCTCTCATATCACAACCATATGCGCTAACGCTTCCAAATCTCTTGGGTACATTCACCGCAACGTACATAAATGCCCATCTAGCGTTCGTAAACTTGCATTTGTGCTTCCGCAGCTTCAATTTGCGTCTCCCACAAGGTGTCCATATTATGAATACTTGATTCTCATGCTAGAGGCTAGGCGAAATCGAGCTTGTCAATGTATTTCGCGCTATTATAACTACATGTTAAGCATAATGCAAATAAAATTGAGCATTTCCCTTCAAACTCCAAGTAGCCGACGTGACGCAGCACTCTTGTTCCACAGATATGTCGATCAATTGAAGCCATCAAAATTGCTATCGGTACGCGCGCATCCCGCATATCCCGGCTTCTTTACAACGACTTCAGTTATAATCACATTTAGAGGACCACAGACGCATTATAACTCATCAGGCTTACCACGACCTGTTCTATTATGTAATTCACTTCCTAACAACACTGTTACACAAACGAACAAAGACAAATTTAGGGAACTCCTAACTCTACAGTTCTCATCATAACAAACATTAACATTCATCATGTTTACATTCTATTTTGTAACGCGTGATGCGAACTTTTTTCTTTTTTTTCTCCCTCTTGTGTCAAGCTCTGCGCTACCACGAACATGTCTTTTTTTTTCCTTACAGGGTGTTTCTGACTATCGTTGTTGGATTTCTCCTAATTTTAGCACTGCTTCGCGAACAGTCTTCTGTAGTTTAGGCTTTGATGTTTTCTGTGTACTCATGCTATTTTCCTTTATATTGAAGTGATTTTTTTTTTGCACGCACCGTACACTGTAAGCAAAAACTATCCGAGTTTGGGGTTTTTGCGGCTCAAGACCTCTGAAAACTCTCTTGCGTTTAAAATTACTACCTCGTGTAGGAGTAAAAGATGGTACATGACATAGTTTTACCACCACCTCTCAGGCAAGTAGTAAAAGGATGTCAAAATCCAGTTTTGCCACTTAGGGAGGTTTCTGTCACGTGATTTTTAACCTGAGTTTCAGAGTTTATTACTACGTGACTGCAAGGTGCAGCTGCTTCGGTGGCTTTTGCCCCATGCCCCCCATTGTGACGTTCTCCTCAAGGTACGCGAGGACCACATTTTTTTTGTTGTTTTTTTTTGGCATCGCCGTGCCTCGGGACTGATCTCGAGTCAACGCACTTTCACTGGAACATGGGGCAGCATAAGCACAACAAACGAGAACAGCATTCTGTGAACGAAAAAGAAAAAAAGACGGGGGGGGGATCTCAAAAGAAGAAAAAAAAGAAAGAAAACCTGCTGTGGAAAGTTGTCCTGCATATTTTCGCAATTTGTTGGCTTTTGCTCGGCGGTGGTGCCATGGAGACAGACGGTGCAAGAAGCTCGGTATGTGTGTGTCTGGTTGGGCTGACAGATCTCACGTGTTTCCTACATCGTCAAACAACCGTGCGTTTCCGAGCGCCTCTGAACCTGCACGTCGCGGATATCTCGCTTCCGAGCCGAATCGCGAATATCTGCCAGTGGTAACAAAATCAATCTGGTGTCATCGTCTGTGCTTGCCTACTGGAGAAGCAATAACCAAAATGCTTCACTCTGTCGTCGGCACCGAGCCGCGGCCACCAGTGACCAGTGGGAGTGTGTCGCCGGGGCAGGTGAAAGAAGCATCGCATATATTTTGTTCCACAGTAGGCGATGTCTGCATGAGTAAAGTGCTGCCCGAATTGCCCACCTCATGCACCAAGTGCTCTCAAACATGTAGCGCAAAGCCTATAAGAGGCAGACGGAACCAACAAGCGGCTGCCGGTGAGCACGAAGAAAACCCGGACGGTGGTCTTTCGTTGGAAGTATGCATACACCGCCCCGACCCGTAAGATAGTGGTCACGTGTTCATTTGTGTCTGAAATCACGATGAAATTCGCACAGGATATGTGTTCTGTGATCGCCAGCTGTGTTTCATCGGATAGCCGTGCTCCTCAAAAAGGCCTAGTGCGCCGTCGGTAAGAAGCTTGTGTGCAGGCGTGCACCGCTCCTCTACGCCCGTTGTGATAAATACGTGCTGCTACTGTGTTTGTGCACCGTCGCTCAATGAAAATCATTGAGCTACCATGGTTTGTGCGTACTTAGGTATATTTTATGGACTTGTGCATCAGCAGTGCTAACACGCGTGGGGCCATGAGCCCGGTGTGCCAAGTTATTGGATACTAAAAAAGGTGAGATTGGGTAGATTTACAATAAAAGGTCGGTGTGACATTTAGTGCCCTGCAGCCAACTTTAAGCTTACGCTTGCACCTTCAACCGTTCTTGTTTATCGATGCAAAAAAGTGCTCTCCTACTGGTCCTACAGGGCCGGTCAAAAAGTCGTGCCTATATATACCGGATTGTCAACGTGTAGTTGAGCAACACGTGCAGTCTGTTCGAGTGGTGTTTTATTCTGCATTTGTTATGTGTGGGTGTCTGTCTGTAAGTGAATCTATGTGTCACCAATTCTGCCGTTTAATAAATTCAGTCAATACTGCTGTTTAATAAACTTGTCGACTCTGGGCGAATGCGCCCGTCGATTTTTATTTTTTACCACCGGAAATAACTCTCTGAAATCCCCTCAAAAACCTTGTGAAGGCAGTAAAAATTTACTCTCTCTATACTCGCTCAAAACCTCACTGGGGTAAATAATTACTACTCTCCCTACGTTCAAAAACTCAGTTAGCACGAGAGTAAGTTTTTACCTCGAGAGTAGGCGGTAAAAAAAACCCAGGAAAGGTAGTGCGCCAGAGGACAAATGATTTACCCAGTTTTCGAGATTATTTCAGGTCATTTTCGTTTGTACCAATGCACCGTTCCTTTTGTAACAATTCACATTATTTGCTCGTTATTTTTTTAACATTCTTAGCATTTTTCTCACTTTATTATATTTCTTACATTGCAATTCCAGCACGTTAATATTGTATACTCTTTTCGCGCTCATGTATTGGTTCCTTTTGTTGTTTTTCTCTTGTATTGTGATGCTTCCTTTACTCACTGCTCCTCATAAGGCCTGTCCAGTACTTTTAAATGAATAAATAAAATAAATAATTAGCAAGCTTCAAAACCACACAGGGTACATGATGTCAAGAAAGGAGTGATTGGTTTCACGTAATACTGAAATATACGCAGCAGAGTATACAGCAGAAGAGTGGCTACTTGGGCTGATTGTTAATGCATGTTTGAAAGAAATACACTTTCTTAGTGCGCAAGGAACGTTTTCCCATCTTCCTTCTAAAACGTATGTTTCCTTCCTAAAGCGTTCCCTGCGTACTAAGCAAGTGTATTTCTTTGAAAGAAGACTATACAATCTTCGATTTACGGCCACTACGCGACAAATGTCCAGTTCCCTCGAACGTAGTAGATGTCCACATTATCAGGGATCACTGTTCGTGCTGGTGTGTGCATATATACCTATTTTCAGAAATAACTTAAGATGTGATCGTATATTTCTGCAGCTAAATGTATGCACGCAATCGCGCAGCGCGAGGTGGCACTGAATCGTTGATCCAAAATAACGAAGCAATCTGCATTTCGATATAACGTATACGTTGTATCGAAATCATACCATCATCGAGTACATGCACTATGAGAAGAAAAGGAGGAAAGAATGTATAAGAGCAGGGTACACTGAAGAACCCCTCGTACGCCCCCCCCCCCCCGCTGGAGTCACCCCTGTATAGAGATAAGAGCAGTGGTTGAGCAACGGACCACCGGCAAGACTTAGCTAACAACTATCACAGACTTCCAGCTTTTAAGCTCAAGGGTTACTAAAAGCGAGTGAAAAATTGTAGTATTATATATGGTTATTATAACCATGGACCGCGAATTACACATTTTTGATTGACTAGCTCAGGAATTCACAACTCATTTTTCATCAAATAAGAAGCTTTTCATGCCCAGAAATGCGCTGCCACAGAACGAGCGCTAAAAAAAGAGCGCGCCGCCAAATCCTTGCGACAACGGGCGGGAAAAACGCCGCGAGGTAAAAAGCACAAAAAAAGAAAGCAAACATCCAAGGCTCCCGGGCGCGCGCTCTCCCCGCAGAAGCACGGCTTCGCAGACTAACCTCCTCACCCCACATCGGCGGCCCAGCAAGGCCGCGATTCTTCTAGAACGAAGGAGGCGGGGTCAGACCGAGTGAATCATCCTCAGGAGAGGGCAGTCGAACCGTCTCGTGCCTCTCCCCAGCCTTCGCTGCGCATCGCGCCGACGAAATGAGGAGAACGTTCTGGAAGGTGGCGCGGAAGGTATTTAATCGAGCGGCCGAGACGAGAAATCAGGAGGTGACGGAAGTTAACGCCAGAGCGCGTAGGGATTCCGCCGTGTAGTCGGCGAAGGTTTCGTTCGTAGTGACGAAGCAGGAGATAGAGAGGAATTCCACCTGAGGGGGAAGGCTCGGCTACAGGCAAGAGCGTGTGTTTACCGCTATCGAGCGAGGACGCGTGGCAACAGCTGCGTGTGTGAAGCCGACGGGTTCCGGCGAAGGAGTTTGAAGCTTGGAGAGTGGCCTATTGAAGACGGGAGGTTTCCTGGAAGAGAAACTCCGGCGAAGTTTCCTGGAAGAGAAACCTCGATGGCTGCGGAACGACAACAACGCTGGACTTTGAGTGAGTGATCCTCGGGAGAGTATCATCCAGACTTTTGTTCCAAGAACTTTGGACTGGATAGGTTGTCTATCTCTTTAGTCTTTAAGTGTCTTGGTTGTTCAATGCATGCGACTGCATTGTAGCTCGTATTGTTCTCCGTGTCCGTTGTTTCAAGTGTGGCTGATTGTATTGTGTAGTACGTTGATTGATTGGTTTGATTGGTGACATATTGTACGCAACTATTGTGGAGTGTGCATTTTTGTGTATTGTTTTCGATCTGCCATTATTGAGAATATAATTTGTTTGTTTATCAACTTTCGGCTCTGACTTGTTCTTTGGGCCACAGCCGGCGTCCGCTGGCGCGCCAAAAAGGACCACTTCTAAATTGTCCACGCTTTCGTGGTGCGGTTCGGGGGGCCGATACTTCGGCTCTTGGAATTAGCCCGGCGATCGCCTCCCTATTTAACGGGACTTGTGTGACATGCGCATAGGGAATCACGGAGTCCTGTGGTAAAATTACACGATGACAACATTTCTTATCCTTTTGAGAAATTACATGCTGACATAAAGTGCGGTGGTGCGTGCATTTGTTGTGTGCAAGTGGCGGGTGTGGGGAGTCTGCGTGTGTGCGTGTTTACGTGTGCGTGCGAGGGTAAACACTGGAGTTAGCGAAGAACACACGCATTTGCCGGAAGGGCTCCTCCCGTCGACAAGAGGGTCCCTTGCGGATTAGGGTGCATGGCTCAGTAACCCGGATATGTCACCTCGCGTTAGCGCGAAAGCGACGGGACGCTGAATGAAGCCAGGATTGGCGTCATCCAGTCGGTTTCGTGCGATCTGGTTATCGCGGACAGCTTCCGCCAGTTCTCCCTTTTCCGCCTCCACCCAAAACACTGTCCTGACAATCCCGCTTTCCAGCAGTGCGCTTTTGACGCGCGGCGCAGTTTCGCATGTTTATTCACGAAGCGGTCGAAATAGAAGAGCCGTTACAGTATATTCTCAGTGGAAGGAGGAGGGAGGCGGGGGGCGACAGGGCGAGCGTCACCAAGAAGCGTGGCCAGAAAACGCTACCGATCGGAATTCCAGGCTCCCGAGAACATGCCAGCCAAATATTATAGTGCCACCACGCGGTCGGGAATTCACAATAAATTCTCAAATAGAGGTAAAAATTCTTTCCTTCTCTCGTCCAATGACGCTACGAGCTCAAAAAAAAAGGCAGATCCCAAATGCAGAGGGAATCGATGATATGCAAAGCACGAATGAGAAATGTTGATAGGTCACTTCAAAATCAGCACAACGTTACGAGGTGATTGATTAATTGATTGATTGATATTCGGGATTTAACGTCCCAAAAGCACCATATGATTATGAAAGACGCCGTAGTGCAGGGTTCCGGAAATTTCGACCTGGGGTTCTTTGACGTGCACGCAAATCTTAGCACATGGGCCTACAACATTTCCGCCTCCATCGGAAATACAGCCGCCGCAGCCGGGATAACGTTATGAGGTGGAGGTGAATGATGCCGTAGATGACTTCTGTGTCACAATTCTCATATTCGGATGCGTCGTTTACCTTCGTCAACTATTTACGTCACGTGATACCATATTTAGTATATGTGAAGCTAGCGAAACGGTCGCGAGCACGCCATGAGCGTGGTATGTTGTGATGTTCTTACATGACACGCGTGTCAGGATTATCATGTTTGCACCAGTCATATATTTCGTCGTGAATTGACTTCACGTAACTCCACATTTGGTACATGTGGAGCTAGAAAAACGGCTGCGGGCCCATCATGAAGGGCCCAATATACTCCAATGAAGCGTTGGCGCGCGCGCACGCTGGGCACAGCGACGCTATGTTAGCAAAACGCGAGCACGTTATACTCTGACGCCAGGCGCGACCAGCGTCCGTCAGCGCGGCCCGACGGCAACCGGCGCGAAATGCGGCGTGCTGCATTTCGCGCTGGTGCGTTACCCAAACAACACTGCGTCTCCCTCTTTTCGTGACGGAGGGACGCCGGACGCGCTGAAACAGCCACGCGTCAATGCAACGCAGCGCGGCGCGCGCCTGCGAATATATGGCAGGACCGGCGCCTGGCGTGGCAACGCCGGCGAGACGCGACAAAATGAACGTCGGCGAGCACGCGCACCGAGTCACGTCGAAATATATTGGCGCCTTAACTATGGCATGTACTCATGTTCTCACACGACACGCATCTCATGATTATCATATTTACACCAGTCACATACCTTCGCCATCCATTGGCGTCATGTAATACCCAATTTGACATATGTGAAACTATATAAAAACAGCCGCGAGCGCATCATCAGAGTGGCATGTAGTCATGTTGTTACATGACACGCATGTCGTGATTACCACGTTTGGATCTGTCATTTACCTATGTCATCCATTGGCGTCGCGTAATACCGAGTTTGCTACATCTGAAGCTAGCGAAACGGCCTAGAGCGCATCATGAGCGTAGTCATGTTGTTACATGACACGCATCTCATGTTTGCAACAATATCATACCTTCGTCATCCATTTACGGCCCATAATACCAAATTTGGTATAAGTGAAGCTAGCGGAACGGTCGCCAGCGCCGTGGCCGCGGCAGTGTACCGCTTTCAATTGCTGCCATGATCGTTGTGCGCATGAACACTGCTGCCTGCAGCTCTCTAGTATACATGCACTACACCGTGGCGCTCACACTGGTCTCAGCTGTACACTTTGTGCTATACCTGTGGATGTTTTCCCTTCAGTCTATAATACATCATCTCGGAAACTGTTTAGGTGTGACGCCGCAACGCCGGTTCCGGCGCTTCTCATCACATCAACGTTTGTGGAACACCTAACTATAACCGCCAGGAGGCTGTTTACGCTATGGATACGTGTGCCTGCCGTCTCTCGCGTCAATCTGTTGCTCTCACGTATGCTTAGGAACTTTGGCAGGGGAGCTAGATCAACACAATACTAAACCGTGCGATGAATCTCACTGATTCGCTCTAGTTGGTTAAAACTGCAAAATTTTCGACCACAATCATAAGTGTGCAAGAATTGTTAGCATCTGGCTTTCTTTGCATGCGCATCGCATATATGTGGTGCACATGAGGTAAATTTTACGGAGAGAGACGAAGACGACGTCGTGGATTTTATGCAGACGAAAATTTATTTCGACGCCGCAATAAATTGTCTTTGTCACTATTTCAGAGCATGCACTCCGAAATTGGCGCAAGTCGCGGATTTCATTGGCGCAAGTCGCGTTCATCAAACTTGGCTGCTATAGGGATCGTTCATTCGACACCATAAAACACGGAGCGCGCTGTGCATAAACCACGGAAATCCTCGTGATGTCTCTTATAATAAAGCTGCTCTAGCGAATAATCTCTTCATGTGAAATCAGACTGGCCGCCAAATACCATCTATATGCACAATTCTGAAAACACGTTTTAATCTTCAACACTGTGCTCCTCATTCAACTTTTCTTGGTGGGATAAAGGAGTGGACAAGGCGAGAGAGTCTGATGGAGACCACGAGGCAAGTGGCGCGCTCAACAGCGGATGGGTATTCTCTTCTCGGTGTAAGACGTCAACACAGATGGTAATGTGGTGGCCGGGTCAGTCGCATGCAGAGGCTTCTTAGTCAGCGAGCGTGGCTGCACGAGATCTGCTGTTCGCGACCTGCATGCCCCCCCCCAAAATTGCCGTCTTTTCCGCTGCCTTCGAAAGGCCCATCCTCTACACCGACGGCAATAGCACAGACGCTGGAGCATCAACGTCACAGCAGAGAGATGACAGATCGGACAAGAAACACCGCAAGAAGAGCGCCATCGGCCACTTCGTCAGAGCCGTTAGGAAGTGCTTAAACAGGAGCGGCAAGAACTCTACGCGCCATAAAGACGCCAACTTGCCAACGAGAAGCTCTGGCAGATCAGCTGTACCAATCAGCTCTGGAAGTCAACGAGGAACACCTTCGCCTATACGAAATGGCCCGCACCGACACTTGGCGGTCAGAGTCACCACGATTTCGCAGGCAGACTGGGAGATGGAAACTTCCAAAGACGTCTTGAGGTACCATTACGTGTCACCAGTGGCTACAAGACACTTGCATGGCATCACTGTGGTGCCTGGCGTCCGAAAAAAAACGTGTACCGAGGCCAAGAGTAGTCTACCGGAGAAGGCGGGCAGCCCCGGCACGCGTGCGGAGCACATCGAGACAACGATAAGCATCAACGTGGCTGTGCTCCTGCGAGAAGTGCAAGAGTCGTTTGCCGTTATCGAAGCCGGGAGCCCCGTCCCGTCATCATCATTGTCCACGGCTAACCTGTGTCTCTGCAGAGGACCTGGCATCGTTGAACACTCAGTCATTTCCGCCATCGACCGGGCTTGCGGTGCTGGAGTGCGGTCAGATGCAGGAAATTAAGATTTCCAAGAGGTCGGTCAGCAAAAATACCACATTGTCTGACCTCAGGACGGCAAGTGTGGCTAACCTGTGTCTCTGCAGAGGACGTGGCATCGTTGAACACTCAGTCATTGCCGCCATCGACCAGGCCTGCGGTGTTGGAGTGCTGCCAGATGCAGGAAATCAAGATTGTCAAAAATACCACATTGTCTGACCTCAGGACGGCAAGTGTGGCAGCTGCTGAGAGTGCAGAGCTGAAGGAGCTGGTGGCGCGGCAGCTGAAGGATGGCTCGGTGCAGATGGACACGTCACTGATGTCCGATGTTCCGCCCGAGCAGCAGCAGCAAATGAGCTCGCGCATCTGGGAGGCGCTGCGAAACTTGTTGTTGTTGTTGTTCTCCTATTGTAAGTGGCGCATACAACTGTGCGGGATTGGCCAAGAATCGAGTGGTTTCAAAATTTACTGTTCAGATTTTGAATGATGGAGGTATAACAGAAAGATTACCGATAGCCTGGGGAAAGTGTGGTGCTTGATGTAATGCATACAAATATTTCCATAAACAAATTTATTCTTAGAATAGAACAATAAATTGATTTTATACGTATATAATTATGTGGACATGTTAGGATAATGAAACTGGTTGATTAGTCAACCTATTAGTTTCATCAATATAGTCCCGGACGGCCGCGCATACTGTCCCATTAGAGAAACCAGAAGTAGAAGCTCCAAAAGACAAAATAACAGGCAGGGATAAGTCCATACCAATAGCACGCAAAGGTATTCCTAATAGCGTTTTTCGTAATGTGTTAAACCGCCTGTAGGTCAAAAAGAAATGGTGTATTGTTTCCAGTTCATCACAGAATGCGCACAGTGGCGAAGGTGCCTGAGCAGACCTGTGTTTATAGACATTTAGATTTGGTACCCGGCAACGCAGCCTTGGATAGCTACTTCTTGTTTTCGAGTGCGGCAAAAGTCTCTTCGCCAGGGATATAATAAATGGCGATATTCTGTAGAGTTTGTTAGTGCTGAACCTTTAAAGACTTGCATAAGCGTACGTCTGCGGAATCGAGCAGCAGTCACAAGCGGATGATGGACAGAGTGGTAGAATTGGTTCGCTGATTGACGACTTAGCTAAGGAATCGACTATTTCATTTAGAAACAAACCTTTATGTCCAGGCACCCAAACTAATCGTACTTTTCTCAAATGCGCAGGTACTAGAGCACGGATCGCCTTTGTTACTTAATTATCAGCACCAACAGAAAGTGCCGCACAGAGAGATAGGGAATCTGTTATTATGACAGCTGATGTAATTGTTGTATCTAACTTGCGTAAGGCGAGCACCACTGCCAGAAACTCAGCCACAAAAACGGGTATAAAATCGGGTAGTCGAAGGGAATAAATCCAATTTAAAATCGGGCTTAAAATACCAACCCCTGACTTTTCGTCGTATTGCGATGCGTCTGTAGCAATAATAACGTTCGTTGTAATACGGGCAAGGTGATCTTGTAGTAAACCATCCAAAATACTATGGGGAAGTAATTTGGCATTACTAGGAAAAATGTCGTCGAATTGAATTTTCACCGGGGCTAAATTATCACGACTCGGCATGATGTCGCTTATACGTACGTTTAGAGGCTCCAGTAAATTTTGCACAAATATAATTTGTGGCGTGTGAAATCGCGGCCATCTAGCAGAAAAAAATGATTTAGGGGTGGAAATAAAGGCTGTTTCTGAATGTCGTAATGGTGATTCATAAATTCTTAAGAATGTCTGAACAGTGTAGGGGGTCGGAAGGAAGAAGGTCGCTGATGATGGCATTCCACCGCTGCCACCAGTTACTAAGGTTGAAGGATGAGGTTCGCTGATGCAACCGGATGGAGGAACTGAACGCTGACAAGAGGATATGGAAACAAACATGTTTATGTCACTATTTACACATATTTACAGAAAAGAAGGGTTAGTGGTTTCACAAACCACGAGCGTGGTGGTTGAACGTTACATAGTTCCGAGCGACGTCCAGCACTCTGCGGCGTCGTTTTATGCCCTGTCGGGCTCCTCCTCTCCGAGTCGAACACCAATCACGCACACACAGGTGAGGGGGGCGAGCATGCACGGTCCACGTGAACACTGAACTGTGGTGGCGCCAGCAGGGCTCTTCCTCGTCGTGTGTGTGCCGTTAGTCGAGAGTTCCCACGTTCCTGGCCGCATACTTCAAAGGGTCCACCGCACAGCTCGCCCAATTAGCGGGGCGATCTGCGGTGGCCGTCCCGGTCTCTTTCAGGAAGACGCCGTCCCTGTTGCCCTCTTTCGTCGTGGCGTCGCGGCGACACGACGTCTCCTCCTCCGGCCAGCAGGGACAATGTTTGGCGGGCGTAGGCAGTCGGCCGGTCGGCTACTTGACTGAGGATTAAAGAAGCGCCGCTCCGTCGTCAGCTCTGGCGCCACTCACGCCAGCTTTCCTGTCGCCAGATGAGTCGCCGAGGCCATCAGTCACACTGCTGCTTGAAGGGACGACAAAAGGGTCCGCATTTGAAGGACGGGAACTCGCCTTTCCTTGCTGCTTGGTCTGGATAATTGCTCATATCTTCGACCGAGTCTGTCTATAGGCGCCAAAGGGATTGAGAGCCTCACCAGTGGATCGGCTTACGCACAAAGGTGTCTGCCCAGACGCATTTCCAGGCCAAACTTAACAGCTCCTCCGCCGCCCGGAAAATCTCGGCTGGCCAGCGCTCCCAACCGCTGGGCACGAAGAGAATGGTTGGTGACGAGGACGATGGCCTGGCTTTCTCCCTCCAGCTGCGAACTCGAAACCAACTCCCAATCCAGCTCACAATGATTGACAACAGCAAGGCGAACCACACAACACAATACCATGCTGAAGTCAAGCACATTGGACCCGCTTAAAACCCTCCAGGCTTCTCAACACAAAAAGGAAAACCTGTACGCTAAAATTTTGAGACAATTTGGTGCCACCAAAGTTACAAGAATCATGGATGTGGAGATGCTTACCAAAGATGGAACAAATTGCCGTGTGAGAAAAGCACACAAAGGCAAACACAATTTGGCCCCAAATAACTATAATTACACTCTTAAAAACTCACTTTCTCCTGCCCTCTGCCCTTCAATGTTGTAACTAATCTGATAACTGATCATTAACTCAATGAAACACCACTATCTCCAATGGTTTCACAGAAATGCTGCCTGTACCTACACAAAGTAACTGGGCGCATTCTCTATCCTCTCATTACAAACTTCAAACGTAGTCATGAGTGCCTACTTGGGGGACACCCTGACGCCAACAAAAACTCACTCACAACAGATCAAACTGCGTCTTATCAATTCTAGAAAGGTATCTAATCTCAAAATTTGGTGAACGCAGTGCTTTCAGCTCAAGTGATCATATATGATCCCTAAGTAATCACAAAAACAACAAAACGAAGTAAACTTTGTGTGCTAACACGCTCATTTGCTGGATGTAGTTTCATGTCAGCCCATGTTTTTAAAGAACGCACATGACTTTGCTGATGTTGCGGGTTGCGGCGACCGCAGTCTGCGGGTAGCGGGGCCGATCGCCGTCGCTCCGTCGAGCCAAGGACTAGGGGGAGCTTTGAGCAAACTTAACGGATTTATTTAAATCATTACGGGAGTTGTCGAGATGACAGAAGAGAAGAGAAGAGCGTTGGGCGAGGCACTCCACGCCCTTTTTGTTGACCCCCGTTCCCTAGGTCCCTAGGTTGGGGATCACTATATAAAACAATGCGGACCAATGGTGATGTGGCAGTTCCTCTCATTGAAGTACCGCCCATCATGTCTGTTCATAGAGGCACAACACAGGCTTGCACATACACACACACTCTGGCCACTAGTCGCAGCGCTGCCGTAGAACAGGGAGGGGGAGGGCGGAAGACGCACGGGCGCCTCGACCCCTTTGATGCCGGCCGCGGGCTGCGTTCCCACGAGGAGATCTTAGAGCGGCCTTTTGAGAGGTGCCAGGTTCGTGGAATTCTCTGGGGAGAGCCCTTTGACCAGCGCTGTCGTCGTCTGCCGGTTAACGCGCTAACGATGCGTGACTGGCCCAGGCCAGAGATAGAGTGGCGGCTCCAAAACCCTCTTTGGCGACATTCCATCCCGTTGGCGCCGCTGTCAATCAGCAGGCGACGTCTCGTGGGGCCAGCCTCTGTTGCTTCCTCCGTCCAGACGTGGCGAGACTGTCCATTTTGCACTAATCCGGCGTGGCAAATGACTCGCTGGGTCAAGGCATAGCCCGATCGCTACAGCTCCTCCGCCGACGGGAAGATCTCGGACGTCGGGTAGTATCAGCTGCTCGACGGGAGAGATCACAGTAACCGCAGTCTCCCAACACCATTTAAACCACAAAGACCCACCGCTAGAACCAGCAAGCGCCGGAAATGAGTTTTCGGCAACCAGGCCGGTCTTTCAAATGTGACACAATGCACCTACGCTTTTTTTTAAATGGCAACCACAACAATACTCTTGCCCATAGCTAAAAAATTTCAATTACTCCAATTACCCCTTAAATCATTACGGAAAAACGCCCCTCAACTGAACACAAAACAAAGCAAAAGCAAAAGAAAAGCTAAAAAGCTCTGCTTAATGTGTCAACATTGGCGTTTGCGGAACCCTTCTTATACTTCACAGTGAAGTTAAGCTCCTGAAGCGCAAGGCTCCAACGTAGTAGTCGTGGATTCTTTCCCGACATTTGCGATAGCCATGTCAGTGGGCAGTGGTCAGTGACGAAGACAAAAAAGTTCCGTAGAGGTAGCAGGCAAATTTTTGGGTAGCCCACACAATGCAGGCACATTCTTTTTCCGAAGCACTGTAGGCCTCCTCACGAACAGAGAGTTTCCTGCTGGCGTACAACACAGGGTGCTCGTTCCCGTTCTCATCCTCCTGGCACAGTATTACTCCTAAGCCTCTGTTGCTGGCATCGCACTGCACAATAAAGGGACGATCATACTTCGGTGCATGCAGTACGGGTGAGCTAACAAGAGCCTCTTTGAGCCCCTGGAAGGCGCCCTCCATTTCCGCACTCCAAACTACCTTTTCTGGAGCATTCTTGCGCAGTGCATCCGTTAACGGAGCGGCTACCTCCGAGTACTGTTATGCCAGCGAGTCCTCGTCAAACGTCCGTGCCTCTGAAAAAGGCAATCTGGGTCAAGGCCAGCCCGCAGTCCGCCCGGACGCGAACATCTCAACGGCGTGAACACGCGCGGCGCCTCTCTGGCCCAAGTGCATTGAGTCAGCGGCGCACGTGACAGCGAGCCGGCGTCCTCGTGTCTGGTGGTCTGACGCATGGCGCGGCGACCCCATTGGAGGAATCTGCCCTGACGACCAGCGGCGCTTCTGATTGGACATTTTGGTTGGACCCGGTGTAAATAAAAGAAGCCCTGCGGCGCGTCGCGATCGGCGGTCCTATGTGAGAGGCGTCCCCGTGTCGGAGAGCCGGCATGTGTGTGAGTCGGCGGTTTTAGGCGAAAAGCTGACCTATGTGTTAGAGAGGAGAGCTCGGCTCTTCGAGTCTCTGTCGGCCCCAGTGCCGAAATTGTAACGCTTCTGTATATATGCTGTACATAAACCTTGTTTAACTCACCGTCGTCTCGTCCGCTCGTCTTATCAGCTCTGCGCAGAAGCAGTCGCGAGCTGAGAAACATACGCTACCAAACGGCTGGTGACCTTCCCGGCGGAGTTGAAAGCAGTGGCGCCTGTGGGACCAGGTTGGCGTCGCCGTCTTTCGCAACAGTGGAGGTCAGCGGTAGGATTTCGGAGGTGGCTTCGCAACAGTGGTTGGCAGCTGCGGGATCGGCCGGCGTCAGCGACATCGATGCGGTGAGTGCCTGATGTTTTCCCCTCAGTTCACCAGACTACTCTAGCTCAGGTTGTAGTAGTTTAGAGAAGGGCTGTATGAAGCATTGTAGTGAGCTTTGATCGTTTCAAGCCAAGTCGAAGCGCTTTGAAACCAAAGTTAATGCGGAGGGGGTAAACACGGGAGTGTGAAAAATTGCTTGCGCGTCTTGCTAGTTGACTTATAGTGGGTACGGCAAGTAAATTGTTAACAGGGGCAAACAGCAAGAGGCTAGTGTGAACGATGGAGAACCTTAAAGTGAAGGAACTCTTCGAAATTTGTGAGGAACTCGGCATTACTTTGGGCCGTGCGAAACGAAAGCAAGCGATCCTTGACATCATGAAGGATGAGAGAGTGTCGGCTGAGGAAGTCGATGAGGCCTGGGTGGATATTAAAGCACGCCGTGAGGAGGCTGAAAGGCGGGAAGTAGAAGCTCGCGAACGTGAGGAGGCTGAAAGGCGAGAAGCTCGCGAACGTGAGGAGGCTGAAAGGCGTGAAGCTCGCGAACGTGAGGAGGCTGAAAGGCGTGAAGCTCGCGAACGTGAGGAGGCTGAAAGGCGCGAACGTCGCGAGGAGGCCGAGAGATAGGAACGCCTCGAGATGAAACGAATAGAATTGGCAATACTACAGTGTTCACAGGCGCCTAGCGTAGCTTCTCCAACAGTTCAGGTCAGCGGTTTTAGAATTAGGGACCAATTGCCACCGTTCGTTGTAGGCGAGGACATGGCGAAATATCTCGTCAAGTTTGAACACGTCTGTGAGCGAAACGCTTTGGAGCGGTCTCTTTGGGCGCGGAACCTGCTAGCTCTTCTTCCCGGCGAAGTGTCCGACGCGATAACTTGCTTGTCGAGGGAAGCGTTTGAGAGCTATGACGAGGTTAAGGAAGTGCTATTGAGACGTTATAAGTTATCACCCGAGGCTTTCAGACAAAGGTTCCGGTATGCTAGAAAGGGGAATGAGTCACACGTTGACTTCGCGTTTCGTCTTAAAGCCGATTTGATCGAATGGCTCAAGGGCGAAGGCGTGTATGACGACCGCGATAAAGTGGTGGAATGCGTTGCATTGGAGCAATTCTACCGCTGCATCGAGGATAATGTCAGACTTTGGCTGCAGGACAGACTTGGGGAAGTACAGTTAAACAAGGCAGCTGAGTTAGCTGAGGAGTATTATACTCGCCGAAAGTTGCATATCAGGGCAGTGCGCGTTGAAAAGGATGAAAGGAAAGAGGGCTTTTCAAAGAAACCTGATCAACGGAGACCCGCTCCGCACCGAAATTTCAAGAAGGACCCGTCTCTTACGAAGGACAGTGTAGGGGAAGGGCAAACAGAAGCGGAGAAATCTAGTGAGGTTTCTACCACACAGGCATTTGAATCGGAAAACAAACGGAAGCCGCTAATCTGCTACAACTGCAAAAAGGAAGGGCACATCGCGAGAAACTGTCAGGAAAAGTTTGCCTTCGCAACGATCCGAAAATCAGAAAAAAACATGCGGTTGTTGGAGCCGTATCTCCAAGAAATTAGGGTGAATGAAAAAACGTGCCGAGCACTTAGAGACTCAGCGGCAACCATGGACGTTGTCCATCCTTCATTGGTGTCTCCTGAGGACTTTACAGGAGAACGCGCGTGGATCAGGCAAGTCGCCGAGGAGCAGAGTGTTCGCTTACCAATCGCCACGGTTGTCATTGAAGGCCCGTTCGGTATGCTTCGCACCGAAGCGGCTGTGTCTGCCGCGCTAAACGATCGTTTTCCTTATCTTTTCTCCAACAACTCAGAGCAGCTTCTCAAAGAGCAGGGTAAATCGTTCTTCCCCAACTTAGCGTGCATGGCCCTCACGCGATCGCACGCGCGGAAGCTATCGCGGCAGCTTGATCTGGTTCAATGCGGTGAACTCTCAAGTGACCTTGTCGGCGGTTCGACGGAACCCCAGAAAGAAAATTTTCCGCATGAGTCATGTGAGCAGTCACGCGAGCGGCGCGTCGCGGGAGCGGTCGGCGCGGTATGCGCTGGGGGAGGCGACGTGGCGCCATTGAATCAGAGCGAGAGGGCTGCAACGCTCTCGCCTGCAGCGGAAAGTTGGAGCGAGCTGCCGAGAGTTGATCGAGAGACGCTCATTCGAGAGCAGCGTGAGGACCTCTCGATTGAAGCGCTAGTGGAAAGCCAAATTGAAGCGCTAGTGGAAAGCCAGAAAAACGCGCCACAAGTGCTGTCGAAGGAGCACTACGAGAAATCGGTGAAGAAGCGCGCTTTTGAAGTTGATAATCAGGTAATGCTGCTGCAGCCATCCAAAAGGAACAAGCTTGAGGTTGATTGGGAAGGGCCCGCCAAAGTATTATCGAAGCCTTGCGATACAAAATATGAGGTGCAAGTAGGAAGGCGGCAGAACAAAATTTACAACTTGATGAAACCCAAAGTTCAACATCAAGCGGTCGTAAATCAGCTGTTGAATGCTTCAGGGGAAAAGGGAGCAGAAATTTGGAGTTCTAGTGATGTAATCAAAGGGGGATCGAAAGTAATCTGGGAACAGTTGAACCTAGAGCCTAGCTTAAGTGAAGGAGGACCTGAGAAAGAGGACCTGAGAAAGATTGGTTCCGAGTTTGGAGACGTGTTTTCGGACCGCCCCGGAAACACGAGGGTGATCGAACACGATATCGAGTTAAGCGGTGAAGAGTCAATTCGTAGCAAGCTGTATCGTTGTTCCCCTGTGCAACGTCGAAAGTGTGAGCCGCTCTTGGTGCCGCATAGGTATCGTCGCCTAAAAGTGGCCGGTTACTGAGATGGAGCATGTTGCTCCACAGCGCAACTTTGACGTTCGCTAAAAAAAAGGAAAGCTAAACGCTAATGCAGGTGCATTGAGCAGTGCGTTCTAGCTAGTACATTCTCAACCTTTCGGTTTCTGGCTGGCGATTCGGGGCAAAATTTTGACCTCATCACGACCTGGGCTGAGCGCTCTCGTTCAGAGTGATCTCAAGGGGCCAACTTTATGTGGTATTCTAATTCGTTGCGTTGTTGTAAGTGTAAAAAATTCAAGTTCTTACTTTAAGACTCTTGTGTCCCACATGTGCCTCTTGATGTAGAGGGAACGAAATTCCGATAGACACTTAGATAGGTATATGTTGTACTATACTTTGTCTGGTGTTCTGTCGGGTGACCGAGGGCATTTGCTTGTGTCGTGTGTTGTCTGTTGTCGAACCGTTCTTAGCAAGTTGCAGAACCATCGACAAGTGCTGAAACCGAAGATGGTCAGAAGAGACGAGCGAAGTTGGCCAGCAAGTTGTGGCGACAAGCCAGTGGAGCTGGGATCCGTCGTCAAAAATGGGATGTGTTCCCGGAACAGTCTGGAGCTGTAGTCTCCCCATGGCCCTGGAGGCGAACCTGGAGGGACCTGGCGAACGAGCGCACCTGACATCCGAGCCCCGTGGAAGCAGCTCGTCTTACCGGTGCATTGTCTGGCGGCGGGGGTGCTGTTATGCCAGCGAGTCCTCGTCAAATGTCCGTGCCTCTGAAAAAGGCAATCTGGGTCAAGGCCAGCCCGCAGTCCGCCCGGACGCGAACATCTCAACGGCGTGAACACGCGCGGCGCCTCTCTGGCCCACGTGCATTGAGTCAGCAGCGCACGTGACAGCGAGCCGGCGTCCTCGTGTCTGGTGGTCTGACGCATGGCGCGGCGACCCCATTGGAGGAATCTGCCCTGACGACCAGCGGCGCTTCTGATTGGACATTTTGGTTGGACCCGGTGTAAATAAAAGAAGCCCTGCGGCGCGTCGCGATCGGCGGTCCTATGTGAGAGGCGTCCCCGTGTCGGAGAGCCGGCATGTGTGTGAGTCGGCGGTTTTAGGCGAAAAGCTGACCTATGTGTTAGAGAGGAGAGCTCGGCTCTTCGAGTCTCTGTCGGCCCCAGTGCCGAAATTGTAACGCTTCTGTATATATGCTGTACATAAACCTTGTTTAACTCACCGTCGTCTCGTCCGCTCGTCTTATCAGCTCTGCGCAGAAGCAGTCGCGAGCTGAGAAACATACGCTACCAAACGGCTGGTGACCTTCCCGGCGGAGTTGAAAGCAGTGGCGCCTGTGGGACCAGGTTGGCGTCGCCGTCTTTCGCAACAGTGGAGGTCAGCGGTAGGATTTCGGAGGTGGCTTCGCAACAGTACTGAGGGATGTAGCGCTGATAATACCCTGTCAGGCCTAAAAAGGAGCGAATAGCCGTCTTGCTTTCTGGTTGCGGGAACTCGCTAACCGCCTCTACTTTCAACTCATCAGGTCGCCTCGTGCCCTGCCCTACCACGTGCCCTAGGTACCGTACTTCGGCGCGAGCTAGCTGGCACTTAGAGGGCTTCACTGTCAGTCCAGCGTGCGTCAAACGTCTAAGGACATCGCTAAAATGGTACAGGTGATCTTCCCATGTATTGGAATAAATAGCGATGTCGTCTAAGTAGGGAACAGCGTAGCCTTCAGCCCCCTGCAGAACTCGGTTCATTAGCCTTGAAAAGCAAAAAGGGGCGTTCTTAAGGCCAAAGCTCAGAACTAGGGGCCTAAATGTGCCCGTCGGCGCCACAAAGGCCGCATATTCACTAGCTCGTTTAGTCATTGGAACTTGCCAATAGCCTCTTACTAAGTCCAAAGTCGAGACGTATTTAGCGGCGCTCACTTTTTCCACCAGCTCCTCCACGTTGGGTATAGGATAGGTTTGGTCCTTCGTGATCGCGTTAAGTTTGCGGTAATCAACGCAAGGCCGTGGATCCTTTCCCGGAACCTCAACGAGAATCATAGGGGACGTGCAGGTGCTTTCGCAAGGTTCGATAAGCTTAAGCTCGAGCATTCGATCTACTTCTTTTTTCAAGATCTCCTGCTGTCGCGGGGCTAGTCTATACGGCCTCGACTTCACAGTGGTGTCAGAAGTTAGCTCAATGTCATGAGTGATAACCTCAGTTCGCCCTGGCCTTTCCGAGAAAACAGTGATGTGTTCTGACAACAAGTTGCGTAGGTCGACTTTCTGCATCTCACTCAAGCCCTCGGCCGATGCTACGGCTTTCATGACGTCGGCAACCTCCATTGATCTTCCAACCTCCACCAAGCCTGGAATTTCAAGTGTTAGCTCCTCCGTGCTGTTAAGAACCAAGTTCACTTTCTGCACTTCTCCCACATAACTCTTCATTAAATTGTGGTAGTAAATGACAACCTCTCGGTGTCTTCCTTTACGTTCCAGTGCATAATTTGTGTCCGAGAGCTTCTTCACAACCCTAAAGGGCCCCTCCCATTGATTATCCAGCATATTTGCTCGCGAGGGGCGCAAGACCATTACCTGATCGCCTTCCTGATAAGATCTCAGTTTTGTGTTTCGATCGTAGTAGCTCTTGGCTCTACTTTGCGCCTCTCTCATGTTCGCCTCAGCAATGTCGCGAGCACACCACAGCCTTTCCAGTTATTCCAGAATGTAATCGACCACCGTAGGGTCGGTACTCTTCGACTCCCAGGTTTCGCGCAAAAGTCGCAGTGGAGACCTGAGCGTCCGTCCGTAAACCAGCTCTGCGGGGCTGAAACCCGTCGCTTCATGAGTGACCGATCTCAGCGCAAACAGCATTGCCGGAAGACAAGCATCCCACTGACACTTCCTTTCAAATATAAGGGCTCGCAGAACTCGTTTCATCACGGAATGACACCGCTCTACACTATTGGACTGCGGGTGGTACACGGAACTGTGGATTATTTTCATTCCACACTTTTCCAGGAATCCCGTAGTGAGAACGCTGGTGAATACTGAGCCCTGGTCGCACTGTATCTCCTGAAGAAAGCCCACTCTCGAAAAAATAGACAGTAGGGCGTTGACTACCTCTACGGAGCTTTGCTCCTTCATTGGCATCGCCTCAGGAAATTTGGTTGCTGGACAAATGGCGGTAAGCAAATACCGGTAGCCTGACTTTGTCACTGGGAGTGGTCCCACAAGGTCTATTACCAGCCGGCGAAATGGCTCCGAAATGAGCAGAACAAGCTTAAGTGGTGCCTTTCCCTTCTCGTGCGGTTTTCCCACTCTCTGGCAGGTGTCACACGCTCTTACGTGCTTCTCAACTTCTTTGAAGCATCCTGGCCAATAAAACTCCGTTAGGAGCCTATCTTTGGTCTTCCGAGCTCCTAAATGCCCCGACCAACCACCTCCGTGACAGAGATCCACAATGTCAGACCGATACTTAGCCGGCACTACAATCTGGTCGAACGTGCGACCTTTTGCAGTCCGGTAGTGGCGGTACAAGATGCCATCTTTGACAGGAAAACTGACATTCTTCCTCGCCACCCCTTCCCTGACGATGTTCCAAATCTCCTTAAAGCTAGGATCGCTTTTTTGCTGCTCGATGAGCTCGTCTCTTGTCACTTTCCCCAGTACATTGCTTAGTGCTTTTGATACCGGCAACGCGAGCAGCCCCTCCTCCGATTCCCTTTCCGCTGTATCAGTGCTAGTCTGCTTCTCTGACTCCTCTCTTTCTTTTTCAGTAGGCGACGGGATAGCAGGCTCAACTGCGCTGACTATAGCTGGTGTTGTGGGACTTCCGGTAAAACTCGGTTCCTGCCGCTCTAGTTCGGCTGCTAACGCTCGTGCTTTAGCTCGTGTCAAGGCTTGTACTGTTCCCTCGTGAAAACTTTTCCCTTGTTCTCTCAGCAGACGGTCGGTCCGATTCGAGAACAAATAGGGGTACTGCGGGGGCAGCTTATCTGACACCGCCGCTTCCGTCTCCACTTCTCCGAACGGTCCTGTCAGAATTACTCGAGCTACCGGAAGACAAATGCTTCCATCCTCCAAAACTGGTTTAATCCATGCACACTTGCCGTTGTAGTCTGCTTGGGCAACATAGTCCGGGTGCACCAGATCCATGGTTGCCCCACTGTCTCGTAAGACGCGGCACGGCTTTCCGTTCACTGTTAGGTTAAAAAGGTACGGACTAAGAAGCTCCTCGCTAGTGGCTGAGTCAGAAGTGTACGAAAAGGCTGGCCTGGGCCTACGACAACCTACGGCAATATGCCCTTCCTCCATACATTTGTAGCAAGTAGGTGGTTTCCGAGCCTCAAAAGGACTCTTTTTGGAAGAATCCCCCGAAACCTTTCCCCCCTGTTTGTTTTGTGATCCTTGAGCACTTGCAGCGAAGTCTGTCTTTTTCTGTGCAGTCGTACCTGTGCCAGCTCCCTGCTTCGCCGTCCAAGGTTTCCCTTTATCTCCCGCTTTTGTTGGAGGAACCTCGTCTCTTTCTCCCCGGCGTGACGCGTACTCGTCAGCAAAGTCGGCCGCTGCCTGTATTGTTTTTACGCCGGTTCTATCTTGGATCCAGAGCTTCATTGGCTCGGAAAGTTTTGAAAAAAACTGTTCGAGAACCACTTCTTCAAGAGCCAGTTCGAAGTTCCCAAAAGCGTTGGCTCCTTTCATCCATTCTATTAAGTTGACCTTCAACTCATAGGCAAAATCAGAATACGTGCTGCCCTGCTTCTTTGTCAGATTGCGAAACCGCTGGCGGAACGCGTCTGGCGAAAGTCGGAACCTCTTTAGAAGGCTATCCTTCACTTTGTCGTAGTTGTCCGCATCCTCCACCGGAAGCCGCGCGATTACATCCGCTGCTTCACATGGCAGCAAACTTAACAAATTTCGAGCCCATGTGCTACGACCAAGCTTCGATTTTTCACAGGTTCTCTCAAAGTTCACAAGAAAGAGGCCCACATCTTGCCCTGTTTTGAAGGGTTGCAGTTGTTTAGATAAATCACAAAGATTTTGTCTGCCTTCTACCTCCACACCTTGGACCCCTGCCATCTTCCTCATTTCCACTTCGAGTCGCAACTGTTCTATATCCATTTCTTTTTGCCTTAGCTGACGCTCCTGTTCCTCACGCCTTTCTTGGCGTTCCTGTTCCTCACGCTTTTGAATCTCGCTCCACATTTCTTTAATATCTTCACTGCTCAGATTCAAGCCATCGATAGCGCTAACAATTGCGTCTTTCTTCATCCCCGCATTTACTTCTGCTCCCAGCTCCTCCCCCAGAATCAGGAGCTGATTCTTCAACAAACGCTTCAAATCCATGACAGAGAACTAGTGTGGTGCAGCTCACGGCGGCGAGACACCACGCAGGAAGGTCGAGTTTTTTTTTCCTCCACAGTATTTTAAATCTGTACCTTTGCGCACAAGAGTGCGCCATTTCATTTATATTTCTGGCGCTCTTGACCAGCACCTAGTGTGCAGCCCTTTTTAGGGCTTCAAGAATAAAGGGAAATGTAGTCCCCCCTGTTTTTTTGTCATTTCCTTTTTTTCCTCTTTTCTCTCTTCTCCACGACCTCGTGATCGAGATCGGCCATAAACAACATGCATGGCACCTCATCAACGGCAACCGGAGTGAAGCAACCCCCCCGACAGACTGGCCCCAGCCCGGCTCTCACCAGGGCTCGGAAACTCCAGGCAGCCAAGGGCTCCCACACCACTGACAAGACTGGGATCCCTACACCCACTTCACGGCCAATCAACCGAGCCGCCCCAGTGACCTCTGGCCGAACTGCAAAGCGTGGCATAGCGCCAAGCAGCCTTAAGCCCGTAGTCCCCACAAACACGTGCTCCAAAGCCGCCATGTTGTCGTCTCCCCAACAAGACGTCCATGATAGCGAGGAAGGCAGCACCACCTCGTCATCAACCTCCTCACCCTCGTCGTCCTCTTCGTGGGAGCACGAAACGCCACCCTCCTCCCCCAGCACAGGAACAGACAGCGAGAAGGAGGAAACTGCGTCACCTAAACCGGAAAAGCTGGCAGCAACAGGAGCCCGCCGTAAGCGTGAGGCCTCAATACCGCGGAATCTTCGCCTCGTTCCTTCCCCAGCAGGCGCCCTCTCCTTGCCAACCCCAGACATTGAGGTTGACGTCATGCAAGGCTTCGAAATAGACTGGGAGTACTTCGAATCCCTCAGGAGGGGAAGGAAGCTCCAGCAGCCCTCCGCTGACTCAGCCTCATCAGTGAACAGGGAAACCCCAGCTGTGGTACTCTCGGCCCACCACGATGACCTCAGGGACGAAAGCCAGGAGGCCAGCAGCCAAACGACAGAGGCACGCCGCGCCCCCGCCGCTCCGAGTGTTTCCCTCGCCCACGAGCAAGCGCCCTCTCCCAGTATAACCAGTTCCCCTGCTGTCCTCCCGTCCGCCACTCCGGGTGACGTAGCCGAGGAGCAACAAGTTGGGCAAGGAGGCCCCCTCCTCCTCTCTCGCTCGGAGGGGAGTGGCGGAGCGTCGTCTGCGCAAACAGCTGGAGTCTCCTCCTCCTCACAGGCGGGCTCTACAGGCCTTCCTCCTTACCCCACAACAGAGGCGCCCGGCAACAAAACACACTGTGCCTCTCTCCAACCCTCCCTGCCAAAGCCAAGGGGAAAGAAGAAGGGAAAACCAAAGAGAAGGCAGGAAAGGGCACCCCGCCCGGTCTCTTCTCATGTGGTCGCGGAGGTCAACGCCCCTCTTCGGCAGACGCCACCCGAGCGCACCGCTGACCCCACCGGCCGGACGATCATTTTTAGACCGCTCGGCCGCAAATCGCACTTCCTGGCTGCATCGAGGGACGCCATCGCTGCTTTTCTCGCCGGCTTCCCAGCCACACAACGCGTGCGGGTTAACCATCGCCGCAACCTCGTTGCTGTCGACACCGTCCCCAACTCTGATGTCAGTGCTCTCATTGAGATCACCACCATTGTTGATGTCAGAGTAAAGGCAAAGGTGCTCGACCTCAACTCGTGTGTGGGGGAAGTGTTTGGGGTTGATGAAAGCATTCCCCTGGACGTCATTGCCGCGAACATTACCTCAGCGGTAAAGACCCTTACGTATGCGCGGCGCGGCTCCACGCTGGTCATTACGTTTGAGGGAACTGTGGTGCCGGCGGAGCTCTCGCTCTTCAAACAACGGAGGCCGGTTCGGGCGCGCCTTCCGCGTCCGCTGCAGTGTGCGCGTTGCGGTGTGTTTGGACACGCCACAGCAACGTGCTCGCGCGTCAGGCGCTGCCTCCGTTGCGGCGGGAACCACGCAGAGGGTCCCTGCCCCTCAGAAAGACCCCGCTGCATTAACTGCAAGGGTTCCCACCCGGCGAACGAACCCCGGTGCGAGTCATGGCAGCTGCAGCGAAAGGCCGCCTTTCTACTCGCCTCCTCAGGCGGCAAACTTACGCGCCGCGAGGCCATCCAACAAGCCAAAGCCGCGACTCAACGGGAGGCCTCAGGGTCGGCAACGGCTTCCACGCGCTCTGGCTGCTCTTTCCGCGATGCGCTGAAGGGCAACGCCACCGCGGCACCGGCTCCAGCCGCCACACAGCCCACATGTCCCCCCCTCCCCCCCAAAAAAAAGACGCAAGGGATACGGTCATGACGGCACTGGCCGCGGCTCTTCGCGCACTCCTCGAAACCACGGTTTGCAGCGCGACGACGCGAGACTTTTGTCTCGCCGCTCTGAGCGCCCATCAAGACCTAGCCCACCATGGATAGTGCGTCAAGGAAGCCACGGCCGCGGATACTTCAGTGGAACGTCCGTTCTCTCCGCCGCCGTCACCGTGAGCTTGTGCGCTCACTTCCCCAGCGCGAACTCGATGTCCTGGCTCTTCAGGAAACGCACGTTCGTGCTGGGGAGCTCAATATCCCCGGACATGTGGCCTATCACAGTGCGACCGAGTGTGAACGTGCCGACTGTGTCAGCCCCCACTGCACACAACTGCTACATCCACCGGGATGCTCGCGCGCGTCCATTTATGTGCGTGCGCGACTGCCCCAGTCATCGGTTGACATCGCCGATATTCTGTGTCCTGGCGTCGAGTGCGTTGCTGTGCGAGTGCGCGTTGGTGCTATAGACATGACAATAGCGAGTGTTTATGTGCGCTACCCTCGACTCTGGGACCCCCAGTTTATCGTGCGACTGGTGGACCGTCTTTGCGTTTCGGCAGTTGTGTGCGGTGATTTCAACTCTCATCACACGGCGTGGGGAAGTGCGCGAGTGAACAATCCGGGCCGAAAGGTGTTGGATGCGTCCATCGCCGCCGGTCTCCATCTCCTCAACGACGGCAGGAACACCTTCCTGAGGCGCGGATCGGCTCCTAGTGCGATCGACCTCTCCTTCGTGACGGAAGACTGCCGCTACCGGTGGTCCCGCAGCCCCGACACGGAGGGGTCGGATCACTACCCCATCTGCCTCGAGCCCCTCTGCGCCCGGCCTGAACAGACGCGCGCCTACTCGGTGGTGAACTTCTCACGCTTTCGCGAACTGTGTGCTGCAGTGCCAGTCGCGAGTGACGTGTTTACACACATAGCCGAGTGCGCGCGCGAGGCTACAGTGGAGTGCCGTGTTCCTGCCAACACGCCGGTGCCGGACATCAAGCAGCTCAACCTACGGGCTGCTCGTCGTCGTGCTCAGCGCCGAGCTGAGCGCTCTGAGAGGGCGGAGGACTGGACAATCTATAACCGCATTGACGCGGTGTGCAGGCGCCACGCCCACCATCGCCACGCCGAAAGCTGGTCCAGCCTCTGCCGCTCTTTCGAACAGCAGCGCAACAACCGGCGCGCCTGGCGGGTGTTCGGAGCGATGTTGCGACAGCGGGTCCCGCAAGATCCGGCCCTCTCCATCGCGATCGCCCTGCAGCTGACCACGGCCCAGCTGACGGAACTGCTCGCCGAAACCTTCGACGCCCCTGTCCTCGTCCCTGACACAGTGCGGCTTCCCCCTCTGCCAGCGCATCACCGCCGCCGGAACTGTTTGCTCCCGAGCGGTTTTTCCCCTCGTCGGAGATTGTGCGACATATAGAGGCCCTCTGCACGCAGGATTTCACCATCGGAGAACTGCGTCACGTCCTTTCCACGCGGAGGAACCGTTCTGCGTCTGGCAGCGACGGAATCACGTACCAGATGCTGCGAAACCTCGACGAAAGCCAACTTCCTGGCCTGCTCGAGGGATACAACAGCGTCTGGCGCTCGGGTGCGTTTCCGGCGACGTGGAAGGAGGCGATCGTCGTTCCGGTGCGCAAGAAGGGCAAGCCCGCGTCGGAACCGACCTCATACAGGCCGGTTTCGCTTACATCAGCTGCCGGGAAAGTGATGGAAGCCATGGCCCTTAAGCGCATCGAGTGGATAGCTGCGGCCCTCAACTTCCTGGCGGACGTCCAGAGCGGCTTCCGCTGTCACCGGTCAACAGCGGATTGCATCTCCGACGTTGTCACCACGCTGGAGGATGCAAAGCTCCGCGGTGAAGCCGGATATTTGGTTCTCCTCGACATCAAGAGTGCCTTCGATCGCCTGCCTCATGCGGCCGTTTTGGACGCTCTTCGTGCTATGGGTGTGTGTGGCAGGCTTCTCGGGTACGTCGAGGAGTTCCTCGGGGGCAGAACATTCCGTGTCCGCATTGGTGGCGACCTCAGCGCGCCTCGCCCGTCCACAGCCGGTGTGCCGCAGGGCAGCATCTTGGGCCCCATGCTGTTCAACCTCGCCCTCGCGCGCATCGTGGACTACATTCCGCGAGACTTGGAGTACGAGGTGCGCATTGCCATCTATGCGGACGACATCGCCCTCTTTGCGAGTGGCCCCACTTTGCGCGGGCTGCAGGTGCGACAGAGCCTCACCTGCTCCCTCGAGGCCGTGGATGCTTACATCACGAGCATCGGGCTTCAGCTCTCCACGGCCAAGACGGAAGCGCTTCTCGTCCACCCAATGCTCAGGGGGCGATACGCGGTCGGCCGCCTCAAGTTCCGGGGACGCGTTCTGCCGTGGCGACGATCGGTGCAATACCTCGGCATCACGATCGATCACCGCCTGAGCTGGAAGCCAGCCGTTACCAGCCACCGACTAAGCTGTCACCGAGTCGCAGGAGCGGCATCCTCTCTCCTCGTGAGGGGCAAAGGCTGTTCACCAGACATTGCCCTGAGGATGTACAACGCCGTCGCCGGAGCCAGGGCCCTCTACGCATTCTCCTGCATCACCCTGCGACCGAATCAGTGGGAAACACTCGAGACGGCTCATCGCGGCATCATGCGCCGACTCTTTGGAATGCCTCGCGCGTCTCCAGTAGGCGTGACCTATGCCGAGACGGGCCAGTTTCCCCTCTCGCTCAGAGCCAAGGCTTGTGCTCTGCGTCACATCGAGCGCATGCACATGACGCGAGGGGGCAAGGCACTCATCCATCGTCTCTTATCCCTGCCTGACACTGGTATGGGCCGCAGTGCACTGGAGTACGCCAGCCTCATCTCGGGAGCTCCATTCGCAGGCCTCCTGCCTATCCCTCCACACTGGGACTCCCGGCTGCCCATTTTGACCAGGGTTCCGGGTGTACGCAGCAAGGGGAACACACCTCGAGCTGCCCTTCTACAGGAGACCTGTGCACTGATCGAGCAGCGGTACTCCGGCCATCTCCATGTTTACACGGACGGCTCGGTGAAGGGGGACGGATCGGCTGCTGCTGCAAGCGTCATTCCGGCGCTCCGAGACGAGAGGAAGTGTCGTCCTGCGCTCCCGGCGACATCGACGACCGCTGAGCTCGCGGCTCTGAACTTAGCGGCCGATCAGCTGGCCGAGCTCCTCCCGTCTTCGGCCGTCATCTTTTGTGACTCGCGGGCGGCCCTCCTCACCCTTGCGAGGGGTGAGAATGGCTCTTCGATCGCGCAGCGCCTCACGCGCAAGTTCACCGTGATCGTCCGCAGTGGGTGTGATGTGTCGTTTCAGTGGCTGCCCTCACACGTCGGAGTGCGCGGCAACGAGGAAGCCGACGAGCTCGCAAGGGACGCCCACGACCTCTCCACTCCCACAACGACCTTCGTTCGGGACTACGATGTGGCGCGACTCATAATCGCACGCCACGTCCGCGCTCTTCACCCAGACCCCCCGCACAGCAGCCGGTAATCCTGTCCCCCGCCTGCCGTCAACGGGCATCGGTCGGCGTGCTCGCGCTTTCCTGCTGCGCCTTCGTGCTGGATGCGGCCGAACAGCACAACTGCTCTCAAAACAGCGTGGCATTGGCAGCCCTTCGTGTGTGCAGTGTCCGGCAGAGGAGACCGTTGAACACATTGTGTGCCAGTGCCCGGGATATGCAGACATCCGTCGCCGTCTCTGCAACAGCTACCGGAAGCTCGGCCTGCCACACGTGAGTGCTGAACACTTGCTGTTCCCCTCGGCGAACGTAGCAACACGTCGCCGGGCATTCTATGCGCTCCTTGACTTTTTTGCCGACGCGAACCTTTTCACGCGCCTCTAAAGAGGCCCGTTACAAACCCACGTGTTGTTGTTTGCTGTGCCGCGCGCCACGCCCCCTTGGAACCCCACGTGACTGTTTGCGTGGCCACTCCCACCTGTGTGACGGCCTTTTCTTCTCTCCTACGGAGCCTCTCCCGTCGGAGCGGACACTCTCTCCCCTTCCCTCGTGGTTGCGGAGCGCCCAAACTTGCAGGTGCAAGTTTGGGCGCCTATTCGGTGGTGTGTCTGTGTGTGAGTGAAATTTTTTTTCTCTTCACTACTCGGGCGCATTCATCATCTCCGGCTTCTCGGCGGTCTTTCGCTCGGTTGCGTGTGCTGCGTTGATTCTTGCGCGCGCGCGCGGGGCCAGTGATCGAATGCATTTCACCACTCTATACTTACCTCTTCTCTTCTGACTCTTTCATTCCCATTCCCCCTTCCCTGCGCTTTCCTGTGGAGGTGCCCTCATTCAGAGAGGCAGTAACGGGATAGCGCTTTTCTCTTCCTTTTCCTCTTTCATAGGAAAACGGATCACGGAACATAGGATCACGGTGAAATTGCGCGTGAGGCGCTGCGCGATCGAAGAGCCATTTCACCCCTCGCGAGGGTGAGGAGGGCCGCCCGAGAGTCACAGAAGATGACGGCTGAGGACGAGAGGAGATCGGCCAGCTGATCGGCCGCTAAGTTCAGAGCCGCGAGCTCAGCGGTCGTCGATGTCGCCGGGAGCGGAAGACGACACTTACTCTCGTATCGGAGCGCCGGGATGACGCTTGCAGCAGCAGCCGAGACGTCCCCCTTCACCGAGCCGTCCGTGTAAAGATGGAGATGGCCGGAGTACCGCTGCTCGATCATTGCGCAGGTCTCCTGTAGAAGGGCAGCTCGAGGCATGTGCCCCTTGCTGCGTACACCCGGAACCCTGATCGAAATGGGCAGCCGGGAGACCCAGTGAGGAGGGATAGGCAGGAGGCCTGTGAAAGGGGCTCCCGAGATGAGGCTGGCGTACTCCAGTGCACTGCGGCCCATACCAGTGTCGGGCAGCGATAGGAGACGATGGACGAGTGCCTTGCCCCCTCGCGTCATGTGCATGCGCTCGACGTGACGCAGAGCACAAGCCTTCGTTCTGAGCGAGAGGGGAAACTGATTTGTTTCGGCATAGGTCACGCCCACAGGAGACGCCCGAGGCATTCCAAAGAGGCGGCGGATGATGCCGCGATGTGCCTTCTCGAGTGTTTCCCACTGAGTCGGTCGCACGGTGATACAGGAGAACGCGTAGAGGGCCCTGGCTCCGGCGACGGCGTTGTACATCCTCAGGGCAATGTCCGGTTGTTACAAGCTGCCACTCTAGTGTAGCGAAACGTCGGGGTTGTTCAAGTTAGGCGCATCGGACGACCAGGGAGACGAATAAGCGTGGGTGAAACTCCGCGGAGGCAATCGATGAGACGTCAAGACGATGATTTCGGGGAGCACTCATTGGGGGTTTATTTAGCTAACACAACTTATATTTACAAAATACACTGGGTCACAAAGACGAAACATAGAAAATGGTGGCATACCCCTCGGCCGGCATGGCCTGGTCTCCGGTGGTGAGATCCGCCGCTTACTCCCGACTCCGCTCCGCTCACTTTTCAAGTTCAAACATCCTCTTTTTAACCCTTGGTCGAACAAAGAGTCTTCACAAAAACCAATCACATGTTCGGACTCGCAGCATCTCAACCAATCACAGAAACACTTTCATAAAAGGCACTACAGTTGTAAAAACCTCCTTACCAAATGAAACACGCAAAGGGATAAGTTCTCCGCACGGGACACTCTCTCCCATACTAGGCCGTGCCGGCTCCTTCGGCCGACTATCGTCGGCGGCCGTTCCCACGCTCGGGCCCCGTAAGTTCTTTCATTAACTGTTGCCTTGTAGAAGCGTCCTTAAGAGCGATGGATACACCATTGGGCTCCGTGCGCTTTCCAGGTGTACATGCGACAGCAAGGCGCCCCGACATCCTAACGACAGCGCGGAAGAATTTGGTCGTTTACCTGCCGCCACTATGTCTCGGTCAGGCTAAGTGGTCGCGTCCCCATGTCATTTTCAATGACACGCGTGCCTGTTAACAATGGCTTCAACTCGGACGGTGGCGCCGGACCGGCCTCTTGCTAGACGCTTTTCCGGGTAAGCTTTCCCCTTCTAATCCCGAACGGGGGCGACCTTGACTGCTCCGTTAGTAAGCCGTAAATGCAGCGTGTAGGCGCCTGTCCCAGGCTGGAAAACACGATTTATCCCGCATTCCATTAAAGTTAAAAGCCGAAGCTCTGTAATGGCCAGAGACACAAACCCAAAGGTAGAAGAGTACAAAGAAAGACTTCAAAAAGAAGCAGAGGAGTTGGTTTTGCACAAATTTCCTGAGAAGATACTGGAACTGGAAATCTTGCTCTCGCGACACCTCCCACCTACGAAAAAGAGTGTCCCACTCGTTTTATCTGCAAAACACGACAATAAATAGACTAACTATACAAAAAGGTTTTGCATTATACAAGTGATTGAGATACTTATTTAAAGACACTTATGCATGTGTATAACAGGTGAGAGGCTTTAAAAAATTACATAAAAACAACAGATGAAAAACAAAACAAAATCATTGGACACAGAAATATATGGGTTCACTCATCGGTACTGCAATACAATTCAGTGTCCGTTTCGTAAGCACTGACATTCTGTTGTGCGTTGTTATTACTTGAAAATTTCTTCCAGTCCGAGTGAAGTTCAGTGTCCGTGTCGTAGCTTTCGCACTGCTGTACTGGAACACTGGTCTGTGTCCCGCGCACACAATGTTGCAAACGGAGTTCCTGATCCACTCGCGAACCGCACTCGCGCACATCACCATTGGAGCCGCACTCGCGCACAACACTTTGATGCAATCCGTGGTCATCTCTCCTTGCACTGCACTCGCGCACAACACTTGGATGCAATCCGTGGTCGTCTCTCCTGGCACTTCCCTCGCGCACATCACCACCGAGATCGCGCACCTCATGATTATCATCAGACTCATCGTCCGCGTCGTCGGCATCGGAGCCCAATCGAACGTGGCAGGGCTTTAAACGCGCCACATTCACAACGTCACGTTTTTTCCCAGTTTGGTCTACCACCTCCCAGTTGTTCTCGGCTACCTGGCGCACAAGACGGAAAGGTCCGTGATATTTGGGAAGAAGCTTCGTCGTCTTCCCTTTCGCCCGGGAGGGAGTCCACAAGTACACCAAGTCGCCCTGATGATAAACAACACTTCGTCGCCTAGCATCATAGCTGCGCTTGTTCTTCTCCTGCTGACGCTTCTCCCGTTCATTTACTATTTTTCGAGCCTGCCGCAGCCTGCGGGCCACTTTCATTGCATCCAGGGTGTAGTCGAATCCGCGTTGCGCACCCGACCCTACATCCACCGGTAGTGTCGGTTCATGTCCGTGAAGAAGAAAGAAGGGAGTGAATCCAGTCGTCTCGTGGGTAGAAGAATTGTATGCAAAAAGAACGTACGGTAGGAATTCATCCCAGTCGCGGTGGTGTGAGGAAACGTACATGCTGAGCATGTTAGCCAACGTGCGGTTAAAACGCTCGCACAAGCCGTTGGCCTGTGGGTGGTATGCTGTTGTGGTGGCATGCTCGCTACCCACGAGCCGGAATATTTCTTCGGTCAAGTTGGCGACAAAGTGCTGCCCACGATCGCTTATTACTTTCTCCGGGGCACCATGACGTAGAACGATTTGTTCGACGAATGCTCTTGCTGCTTCTGCGGCAGTGGCCGCTGGACACGCGACAGCCTCGACCCATTTCGTATGGTAGTCGGTAATCACGACGATGTAGCGGTTCCCTGCTTTGGATTTAGTGAAAGGCCCAATGAAGTCCATGCCCACCTGCTGAAAAGGTCGACCTGCAGGTGGGATCGGTTGGAGGAAACCGACCGGCCTCCCCGGTGGTTGCTTTCGTGTCTGGCAGTCGGGGCAGGAGAGAACGTACTTGCTTACGTACGAGAACATCTTCGGCCAGAAATATCGGCAACGAACTTTCTCCCATGTGCGCTTGACACCTAAGTGGCCTGCCGTGGTGGCGTCTTGGCAGTACCTTAAAATCTCAGATCTCAAGCACTTGGGGACAACGAGCGCCGCACGATCCTCCTGAAACCCTTTCGCCCTTCGATACAGTACACCGTCGATCAACCGAAAGCTCCGTGCCGTTCTTTTAGTTTTCCTGACAACGGGCGCATCCGGGTGCTCGAGGTGCTGCATAATTTCTTTCATCCATGGGTCTGCCCTCTGCTTTTTTCCAACATCCACCTGATCCAGAACCAGCAACGGTAAGGGGTTTTCTTCGCTTACAGGCGCGGGTTCATGAGGAAGGCGGGAAAGCGTGTCGGCATTTCCATTCTTGAGGCCAGGGCGGTGTCGCAACGTTTCTGTACCGTTGGCTCGTGTGGGGACTGTGAGAAGCTGACCTTCCGACAATGTGCGGCCGGGCTGGCCCCCTAGGCCCGGCCGTTCTCGTTTCCCGAAAGATTAGGCTGCACATTCTGATTGCCTTGAAGCTCAGCCTCATCGTTCCTGTCATCTCGGAACCGCTGCCAGCATTGTTGTGCTATGTGACCTATGCGGCGGCAAATCTGGCATCGGGGACGCCCGTCGTTGGCACGGGAAGTTCTCTGAGGCCAAGGCATTGGGGGGCGACGCACCTCGTCTTCGATGCTTTTTAGCCGGTCAGACAGCAGGGCAACCGAGTCCGCAATCGTTTTCAGGTGTCTCTCGCGGTCGGCAACCTCCCGCGGGCAACGCAATTCGGCCGCGGCGCAAGTGGCGACACACGTAGGAGGAGGGTGCCCTGTCGCTGCGGCGGGTGCGAACCCTACGGGAGGCGCGATGTTTTGCATCCACGACTGCGATCCAATGGAATACTGGATGCCAATTGGTTGTAGCCCCGACACACGGCTCATCAAAGCTGCCAGATTTATGCGTTGCAAAATTTGGAGGAATGCAGTGCAGCTCTCCGGGTTTGCGATTATCATTTTCTCCTGAACATCCGGACGTAACCCGCGTATAAGGTGCCGCAACCGATCATCTTCCGTCATAGACGGGTTCACTCTTGCACACAGCTGTACTACGTCATAGTAGTACTGCTCGGGGGTTTCGGACGGCAATTGAGTGCGGTTTTGTAGCCGCAAATAGGCGATCTCGACTGAGTGGCGACTCGTAAAGGACGTTTTTAGTAGCGTCGCCCATTCTTCCCATGTATTAGGGGCACCGGCTAGAATTTGAGTATTGTGCCACTTTTTCGCATCTCCGTCTAAGGCCAGGTATAGAAATTTCACCTTCGTGGCTTGGTCCCAATTATTAAGTGATGCTACATGTTCGTAGCAAAGTAGCCACTCGGAAATAGATTCCTCCGGCGCACCTCTAAAGACTGGTGGTCCGATGAATGGTTTAGCTTGGGGGGAAGACATAGCAGAGAAGAAGGTATGGGGTTCCGTCATAGTGGAGCTGTCAGAGGTAGGTTCCTTATATTTGTTGTTGACTCGGGGCATAATTTCGGAGCGGGACTATCGTTACCGAGCAACCTCCACCACTTTGTAGCGAAACGTAGGGGTTGTTCAAGTTAGGCGCATCGGACGACCAGGGAGACGAATAAGCGTGGGTGAAACTCCGCGGAGGCAATCGATGAGACGTCAAGACGATGATTTCGAGGAGCACTCATTGGGGGTTTATTTAGCTAACACAACTTATATTTACAAAATGCACTGGGTCACAAAGACGAAACATAGAAAATGGTGGCATACCCCTCGGCCGGCATGGCCTGGTCTCCGGTGGTGAGATCCGCCGCTTACTCCCGACTCCGCTCCGCTCACTTTTCAAGTTCAAACATCCTCTTTTTAACCCTTGGTCGAACAAAGAGTCTTCACAAAAACCAATCACATGTTCGGACTCGCAGCATCTCAACCAATCACAGAAACACTTTCATAAAAGGCACTACAGTTGTAAAAACCTCCTTACCAAATGAAACACGCAAAGGGATAAGTTCTCCGCACGGGACACTCTCTCCCATACCAGGCCGTGCCGGCTCCTTCGGCCGACTATCGTCGGCGGCCGTTCCCACGCTCGGGCCCCGTAAGTTCTTTCATTAACTGTTGCCTTCTAGAAGCGTCCTTAAGAGCGATGGATAACCCATTGGGCTCCGTGCGCTTTCCAGGTGTACATGCGACAGCAAGGCGCCCCGACATCCTAACGACAGCGCGGAAGAATTTGGTCGTTTACCTGCCGCCACTATGTCTCGGTCAGGCTAAGTGGTCGCGTCCCCATGTCATTTTCAATGACACGCGTGCCTGTTAACAATGGCTTCAACTCGGACGGTGGCGCCGGACCGGCCTCTTGCTAGACGCTTTTCCGGGTAAGCTTTCCCCTTCTAATCCCGAACGGGGGTGACCTTGACTGCTCCGTTAGTAAGCCGTAAATGCAGCGTGTAGGCGCCTGTCCCAGGCTGGAAAACACGATTTATCCCGCATTCCATTAAAGTTAAAAGCCGAAGCTCTGTAATGGCCAGAGACACAAACCCAAAGGTAGAAGAGTACAAAGAAACACTTCAAAAAGAAGCGGAGGAGTTGGTTTTGCACAAATTTCCTGAGAAGATACTGGAACTGGAAATCTTGCTCTCGCGACAAGCCGAGACGCCCCCCTTCACCGAGCCGTCCGTGTAAAGATGGAGCTGGCCGGAGTACCGCTGCTCGATCATTGCGCAGGTCTCCTGTAGAAGGGCAGCTCGAGGCATGTGCCCCTTGCTGCGTACACCCGGAACCCTGATCGAAATGGGCAGCCGGGAGACCCAGTGAGGAGGGATAGGCAGGAGGCCTGTGAAAGGGGCTCTCGAGATGAGGCTGGCGTACTCCAGTGCACTGCGGCCCATACCAGTGTCGGGCAGCGATAGGAGACGATGGACGAGTGCCTTGCCCCCTCGCGTCATGTGCATGCGCTCGACGTGACGCAGAGCACAAGCCTTCGTTCTGAGCGAGAGGGGAAACTGATTTGTTTCGGCATAGGTCACGCCCACAGGAGACGCCCGAGGCATTCCAAAGAGGCGGCGGATGATGCCGCGATGTGCCTTCTCGAGTGTTTCCCACTGAGTCGGTCGCAGGGTGATACAGGAGAACGCGTAGAGGGCCCTGCCTCCGGCGACGGCGTTGTACATCCTCAGGGCAATGTCCGGTTGTTACAAGCTGCCACTCTAGCGTCGCCAGCGCGAAGTCGGTGACGGGAATGACAGCAGGTTGGTTCGTTCCGCACGCAAGCAGAGACAGTGAAGAGATCAGAGACGTGGGAAAACAAAACAAACTTTACTCTAGTGATATTGCAGCACACGGGATCTAATGCAACACTTCAATACAACTAACAAAATACAACGACACTTGATACAATTAAAGAAATATATAACAGAAACAATAAATCAACTTACGAGAGAGAACTATTACAAACTACACAAACTAACAAGAATAGAACGACGGAGGAGAAAGTTCGAAGATATAAACAGGTGAAGGCGTACGTGTGATGACCGGCAGCGTTGTGTCCCCGACGATCGGATGCGAGAAGTCGAAGAGAGTTCTGGCACGACTGCGATGTCGGCGGTGTTGCAACGCTGGTGGCTCCGGGAGGCTAGTGCTTGCAGGTGACTTCGAGCAGGTTGAGCTAACTCGAGGCGAAGTCCCGATGTCTACGTTGCAGACGTTAATATCGCGTCACAGCTAGACGAACGACTAAGTTTAGGTGGCCAGCCGATACAGAGCCACACTAAAAACTTCTAGAAGAGATGCTTGTTGATCTGTTTCTACACCATGTTGGTCAGCGACTAGTCTGCCTAGCAGGGCAAAATCCTGCGCTTAAATCCCCCTCGTGTCTCCTCGCTCTCTTCCTTGGGGACAAGAGACCTCTACCTGGGTCCAATCATGCGCGTTTAATTAAGGAAACTCCACCCCAAAAATATTTTGACCCCACCCCTTTTTAATAGGGAGAGGGCTCGCAACTAGCGAGAGTGACAACCTGCCGGGTTGTTGTCATACGGCTTGGCCACCAGAGCGTTTCCCACGCTTTTCCCCGTGGGAACGGTCAACCACTTAGCTCTCAGTTGGGGCGTCTCGTAGTCTAATCCTTGTTCGGGGCATACCGCGGCCTTCTACGACCTTGCAGACGCCGCCACAGTTACAAATGGATTAACCGTCGGCGGCGACGTTCTAAGAAGAGCACCCCATTTTGCACTTATCGGTTCCCTTTCATGTGCCGCCGTTTCTCACGGTCAGTCGGGGAGTACGGCGCCCGTTAATTGCCGTGACGCGGTGTCGCCGAAAATAGCCGTCCGTGACACCGGTGAACAGCCTTTGCCCTTCGCGAGGAGAGAGAATGCCGCTCCTGCGACTCTGCGACAGCTTAGCCGGTGGCTGGTAACGGCTGGCTTCCAGCTCAGGCGGTGATCGAGCGTGATGCCGAGATATCGGACCGATCGTCGCCACGGCAGAATGCGTCCCCGGAACGTGAGGCGGCCGACTTCGTATCGCCCCCTGAGAGTTGGGTGGACGAGTAGCGCTTCCGTCTTGTCAGTGGAGAGCTGAAGCCCAATGCTCGTGATGTAAGCATCAACGGCCTCGAGAGAGCGATTGAGGCTCTGTCGCACCTGCAGCTCGCGCAAGGTGGGTCCACTCACAAAGAGGGCGATGTCGTCCGCATAGATGGCAATGCGCACCTCGTACGGCAAATCTCGCGGAATATAGTCCACGATGCGCGCGAGAGCGAGGTTGAAGAGCATGGGGCCCAAGATGCTGCCATGCGGCACACCAGCAGTGGACGGACGAGGCGCGCTGAGGTCGCCACCAATGCGGACACGGAACGTTCTGCCCCCGAGGAACTCCTCGACGTACCCGAGAAGCCTGCCACACGCACCCATGGCACGGAGAGCGTCCAAAACGGCCGCATGAGGCAGGCAATCGAAGGCACTCTTGATGTCGAGGAGAACCAAATATCCGGCTTCACCGCGGAGCTTTGCATCCTCCAGCGTGGTGACAACGTCGGAGATGCAATCCGCCGTTGATCGTTGACAGCGGAAGCCGCTCTGGACGTCCGCCAGGAAGTTGAGGGCCGCAGCTATCCACTCGAGGCGCTTGAGGGCCATGGCCTCCATCACTTTCCCGGCAGCTGATGTAAGCGAAACCAGCCTGTATGAGGTCAGTTCCGACGCGGGCTTGCCCTTCTTGCGCACCGGAACAACGATCGCCTCCTTCCACGTCGCCGGAAACGCACCCGAGCGCCAGACGCTGTTGTATCCCTCGAGCAGGCCAGGAAGTTGGCTTTCGTCGAGGTTTCGCAGCATCTGGTACGTGATGCCGTCACTGCCAGGCGCAGAACGGTTCCTTCACGTAGCAAGGACGTGACGGAGCTCGCCGATGGTGAAGTCCTGCGTACAGAGGGCGTCTATATGTCGCACAATCTCCGACGTGGGGAAAAAGCGCTCGGGAGCAAATAGTTCCGGCCGGTGATGCGCTGGCAGAGGGGGAAGCTGCAATGTGTCAGGGACGAGGACAGGGGCGTTGAAGGTGTCGGCGAGCAGTTCCGTCAGCTGGGCCGTGGTCAGCTGCAGGGCGATCGCGATGGATAGGACCAGAGCTTGCGGGACTCGCTGTCGCAACATCGCCCCGAGCACCCGCCAGGCGCGCCGGTTGTTGCTGTTCGAAAGAGCGGCAGAGGCTGGACCAGCTTTCGGCGTAGCGATGGTGGGCGTGGCGCCTGCACACCGCATCGATGCGGTTGTAGATTGTCCAGTCCTCCGCCCTCTCAGAGCGCTCAGCCCGGCGTCGAGCACGACGATGAGCAGCCCGTAGGTTGAGCTGTTTCATGTCCGGCACCGGCGTGTTGGCGGGAACACGGCACTTCACTGTAGCCTCGCGCGCGCACTCGGCTATGTGTGTAAACACGTCACCCGCGACTGGCACTGCAGCACACAGTTCGCGAAAGCGTGAGAAGTTCACCACCGAGTAGGCGCGCGTCTGATCAGGCTGGGTGCAGAGAGGTTCGAGGCAGATGGGGTAGTGATCCGACCCCTCCGTGTCGGGGCTTCGGGACCACCGGTAGCGGCAGTCTTCCGTCACGAAGGAGAGGTCGATCGCACTAGGAGCCGAGCCGCGCCTCAGGAAGGTGTTCCTGCCATCGTTGAGGAGATGGAGACCTGCGACGAGGGACGCATACAACACCTTCCGGCCCGGGTTGTTCACTCCCGCACTTCCCCACGCCGTGTGGTGAGAGTTGAAGTCGCCGCACACAACTGCCGAAGCGCCAAGACGGTCCACCAGTCGCACGATAAACTGGGGGTCCCATAGTCGAGGGTAGCGCACATAAACACTCGCTATTGTCATGTCTATAGCACCAACGCGCACTCGCACAGCAACGCACTCGACGCCAGGACACAGAATATCGGCGATGTCAACTGATGACTGGGGCAGTCGCGCACGCACATAAATGGACGCTCGTAAGCATCCCGGCAGATGTAACAGTTGTGTGCAGTGGGGGCTGACACAGTCGGCACGTTCCCACTCGGTTGCACTGTGATAGGCCACATGGCCGGGTATATTGAGCTCCCCAGCACGAACATGCGTTTCCTGAAGAGCCAGGACATCGAGTTCGCGCTGGGGAAGTGAGCGCACGAGCTCACGGTGACGGTGGCGGAGAGAACGGATGTTGCATTGGAGTATCCGCGGCCGTGGCTTCTTTGACGCACTATCCATGGTGTGTTAGGTCTTGATGTGCGCGCAGAGCTGCGAGGCAATAGTCGCGCGTCGTCGTGCTGCACACCGTGGTTTCCAGGAGTGCGCGAAGAGCTGCGGCCAGTGCCGTCATAACCGCATCCCTTGCGTCTTTTTTAGGGGGGGGGAAGGGGGACATGTAGGCTGTTGCGACTCTGCCTCCGTGGCTGCCACCGATGCCACCACTGTTGCGAAGCCACCTCCGAAATCCCACCGCTGACCTCCACTGTTGCGAAAGACGGCGACGCCAACCCGGTCCCACAGGCGCCACTGCTTTCAACTCCGCCGGGAAGGTCACCAGCCGTTTGGTAGCGTATCTTTCTCAGCTCGCGACTGCTTCTGCACAGAGCTGATAAGACGAGCGGACGAGACGACGGTGAGTTTAACAAGGTTTATGTACAGCATATATACAGAAGCGTTACAATTTCGGCACTGGGGCTGACAGAGACTCGAAGAGCCGAGCTCTCCTCTCTAACACCTAGGTCAGCTTTTCGCCTAAAACCGCCGACTCACACACATGTCGGCTCTCCGACACGGGGACTCCTCTCAAAGGACCGCCGATCGCGACGCGCCGCAGGGCTTCTTTTATTTGCACCGGGTCCAACCAAAATGTCCATTCAGAAGCGCCGCTGGTCGTCAGGGCAGATTCCTCCAATGGGGTCGCCGCGCAATGCGTCAGACCCCCAAACACGAGGACGCCGGCTCTCTGTCACGTGCGCTGCTGACTCACTGCACGTGCGCAAGAGAGGCGCCGCGCATGTTTATGCCGTTGAGTTGTTCGCGCCCGGCGGACTGCGGGCTGGCCTTGACCCAGATTGCCTTTTTCAGAGGCACGGACGTTTGACGAGGACTCGCTGGCATAACAGCACCCCCGCCGCCAGACAATGCACCGAAAGGACGAGCTGCTTCCACGGGGCTCGGATTTCAGGTGCGCTCGTTCGCCAGGTCCCTCCAGGTTCGCCTCCAGGGCCATGGGGAGAATACAGCTCCAGACTGTTCCGGGAATACAGCCCATTCTTGACGACGGATCCCAGCTCCACTGGCTTGTCGCCACAACTTGTCGACCAGCTTCACTCGTCTCTTCTGACCATCTTCGGCTTCAGCACTTGTCGATGGTTCTGCAACTTGCTAAGAACGGTTCGGCAACAAACAACACACGACACAAGCAAGGGCCCTCGGTCACCCGACAGAACACCAGACAAAGTATAGTACAACATATACCTATCTACGTGTCTATCGGAATTTTGTTCCCTCTACATCAAGAGGCACATGTGGGACACAAGACTCTTAAAGTAAGAACTTGAATTTTTCACACTTACAACAACGCAACGAATTAGAATGCCACATAATGTTGGCCCCTTGAGATCACTCTGAACGAGAGCGCTCAGCCCAGGTCGTGATGAGGTCAAAATTTTGCCCCGAATCGCCAGCGAGAAACCGAAAGGCTGAGAAGTTACTAGCTGGAACGCACTGCTCAATGCACCTGCATTAGCGTTTACCTTTCCTTTATTTTTTTATTTTTTTTTTGATAGCGAACGTCAAAGTTGCGCTGTGGAGCAACATGCTCCACTTCAGTAACCGGCCACTTTTAGGCGACGATACCTATGCGGCACCAAGAGCGGCTCACACTTTCGACGTTGCACAGGGGAACAACGATACGGCTTGCTACGGATTGACTCCTCACCGCTTAGCTCGATATCGTGTTCGATCACCCTCGTGTTTCCGGAGCGGTCCGAAAACACGTCTCCAAACTCGGAACCAATCTTCCTCAGGTCCTCTTTCTCAGGTCCTCCTTCACTTAAGCTAGGCTCTAGGTTCAACTGTTCCCAGATTACTTTCGATCCCCCTTTGATTATCTCACAAGAACTAAAAATTTCTGCTTCCTCTTCCTCTGAAGCATTCAACAGCTGATTTACGACCGCTTAATGTTGAACGTAGGGTTTCATCAAGTTGTAAATTTTGTTCAGCCACCTTCCTAATTTAACTTGACAATTGGTATCAGAAAGCTTCGATAATACTTTGGCGGGCCCTTCCCAATGAACCTCAAGCTTGTTCCTTTTGAACGGCTGCAGCAGCATTACCTGACTTCCTACTTCAAAAGCACGCTTCTTCACCGATTCCTCCTAGTGCTCCTTCGACAGCACTTTTGCCGCGTTTTTCTGGCTTTCCACTAGCGCTTCAATTTGGCTTTCCACTAGCGCTTCAATCGAGAGATCCTCACGCTGCTCTCGAATGAGCGTCTCTCGATCAACTCTCGGCAGCTCGCTCCAACTTTCCGCTACAGGCGAGAGCGTTGCAACCCTCTCGCTCTGACTCAATGGCGCCATGTCGTCTCCCCCTACCGCGCCGGCTGTGCCGATCGCTTCCGCGACGGGCCGCTCGCGTGACTGCTCACATGACTCATGCGGAAAATTTCCTTTCTGGGGTTGCCTCGTCCCGCCGACAAGGTCACTTGAGAGTTCACTGCATTGAACCAGATCAAGCTGCCGCGATAGCTTCCGCGCTTGCGATCGCGTGAGGGCCATGCGCGCTAAGTTGGGGAAGAACGATTTGCCCTGCTCTTTGAGAAGCTGCTCTGAGTTGTTGGAGAAAAGATAAGGAAAACGATCATTTAGCGCGGCAGACACAGCCGCTTCGGTGCGAAGCTCACCGAACGGGCCTTCAATGACAACCGTGGCGATTGGTAAGCGAACACTCTGCTCCTCGGCGACTTGCCTGATCCACGCGCATTCTCCTGTGAAGTCATCCGGAGACACCAATGACGGATGGACAACATCCATGGTTGCCGATGAGTCTCTAAGTGCTCGGCACTTTTTCTCATTCACCCTAATTTCTTGGAGATACGGCTCCAACAAACGCATGTTTTTTTCTGATTCTCGGATCGTTGCGAAGGCAAACTTTTCCTGACAGTTTCTCGCGATGTGCCCTTCCTTTTTGCAGTTGTAGCAGATTAGCGGCTTCCGTTTGTTTTCCGATTCAAATTCCTGTGTGGTAGAAACCTCACTCGATTTCTCCGCTTCTGTTTGCCCTTCCCCTACACTGTCCTTCGTAAGAGACGGGTCCTTCTTGAAATTACGGTGCGGAGCGGGTCTTTGTTGATAAGGTTTCTTTGAAAAGCCCTCTTTTCTCTCATTCTTTTCAACGCGCACTGCCCTGCTATGCAACTTTCGGCGAGTATAATACTCCTCAGCTAACTCTGCTGCCCTGTTTAGCTGTACTTCACCAAGTTTGTCCTGCAGCCAAAGTTTGACATCCTCCTCGATGCAGCGGTAGAATTGCTCCAATGCAACGCATTCCCCCACTTTATCGCGGTCGTCATAAACACCTTCGCCCTTGAGCCATTCAATCAAATCGGCTTTAAGACGAAACGCGAAGTCAACGTGTGACTCATTCCCCTTTTCAGCATACCGGAACCTTTGCCTGAAAGCCTCGGGTGACAATTTATAACGTCTCAAGAGCACTTCCTTAACCTCGTCATAGCTCTCAAACGCTTCCCTCGACAAGCAAGTTATCGCGTCGGACACTTCGCCGGGAAGAAGAGCTATCAGGTTCTGCGCCCAAAGAGACCGCTCCAAAGCGTTTCGCTCACAGACGTGTTCAAACTTGACGAGATATTTCGCCATGTCCTCGCCTACTACGAACGGTGGCAATTGGTCCCTAATTCTAAAACCGCTGACCTGAACTGTTGGAGAAGCTACGCTAGGCGCCTGTGAACACTGTAGTATTGCCAATTCTATTCGTTTCATCTCGAGGCGTTCCTGTCTCTCAGCCTCCTCGCGACGTTCGCTCCTTTCAGCCTCCTCACGTTCGCGAGCTTCTCGCCTTTCAGCCTCCTCACGTTCGCGAGCTTCTCGCCTTTCAGCCTCCTCACGTTCGCGAGCTTCTACTTCCCGCCTTTCAGCCTCCTCGCGGCGTGCTTTAATATCCGCCCAGGCCTCATCGACTTCCTCAGCCGACACTCCCTCATCCTTCATGATCTCAAGGATCGCTTGCTTTCGTTTCGCACGGCCCAAAGTTATGCCGAGTTCCTCACAAATTTCGATGAGTTCCTTCACTTTAATGTTCTCCATCGTTCACACTAGCCTCTTGCTGTTTGCCCCTGTTAACAATTTACTTGCCGTACCCACTATAAGCCTACTAGCACGACGCGCAAGCAATATTTCACACTCCCGTGTTTACCCCCTCCGCATTAACTTCGGTTTCAAAGCACTTCGACTTTGCTTGAAACGATCAAATCTCACTTCGATGCTTCACACAGCCCTTCTCTAAACTACTACAACCTGAGCTAGAGAAGTCTGGTGAACTGAGGGGAAAACATCAGGCACTTACCGCATCGATGTCGCTGACGCCGGCCGATCCCGCAGCTGCCAACCACTTTTGCGAACGCTGCCTCCGTGGCTGCCACCGATGCCACCACTGTTGCGAAGCCACCTCCGAAATCCCACCGCTGACCTCCACTGTTGCGAAAGACGGCGACGCCAACCCGGTCCCACAGGCGCCACTGCTTTCAACTCCGCCGGGAAGGTCACCAGCCGTTTGGTAGCGTATGTTTCTCAGCTCGCGACTGCTTCTGCGCAGAGCTGATAAGACGAGCGGACGAGACGACGGTGAGTTAAACAAGGTTTATGTACAGCATATATACAGAAGCGTTACAATTTCGGCACTGGGGCCGACAGAGACTCGAAGAGCCGAGCTCTCCTCTCTAACACATAGGTCAGCTTTTCGCCTAAAACCGCCGACTCACACACATGTCGGCTCTCCGACACGGGGACTCCTCTCACAGGACCGCCGATCGCGACGCGCCGCAGGGCTTCTTTTATTTGCACCGGGTCCAACCAAAATGTCCAATCAGAAGCGCCGCTGGTCGTCAGGGCAGATTCCTCCAATGGGGTCGCCGCGCATTGCGTCAGACCCCCAAACACAAGGACGCCGGCTCTCTGTCACGTGCGCTGCTGACTCACTGCACGTGCGCAAGAGAGGCGCCGCGCGTGTTTATGCCGTTGAGTTGTTTGCGTCCGGCGGACTGCGGGCTGGCCTTGACCCAGATTGCCTTTTTTAGAGGCACGGACGTTTGACGAGGACTCGCTGGCATAACAAGGCTGTGTGGCGGCTGGAGCCGGTGCCGCGGTGACATTGCCCTTCAGGGCATCGCGGAAAGAGCAGCCAGAGCGCGTGGAAGCCGTTGCTGTCCCTGAGGCCTCCCGTTGAGTCGCAGCTTTGGCTTGTTGTGGATGGCCTCGCGGCGCGTCAGTTTGCCGCCTGAGGAGGCGAATAGAAAGGCGGCCTTTCGCTGCAGCTGCCATGACTCGCACCGGGGTTCGTTTGCAGGGTGGGATCCCTTGCAGTTTATGCAGCGGGGTCTTTCTGACGTGCAGGGACCCTCCGCGTGGTTCCTGGCGCAACGGAGGCAGCGCCTGTCGCGCGAGCACGTTGCTGTGGCGTGTCCAAACACACCGCAACGCGCACACTGCAGTGGACGCGGAAGGCGCGCCCGAACCGGCCTCCGTTGTTTGAAGAGCGAGAGCTCGGCTGGCACCACAGTTCTCTCAAAAGTAATAACCAGCGGGGAGCCGCGCCGCGCACACGAAAGGGTCTTTACCGCTGAGGAGATGTTCGCGGCAATGATGTCCAGGGGAATGTTTTCATCCACCCCAAACACCTCCCGCACACACGAGTTGAGGTCGAGCACCTTTGCCTTAACTCTGACATCAACGATGGTGCTGATCTCAAGGAGAGCACTGACATCGGAGTTAGGGGCGGTGTCGACAGCGACAAGGTTGCGGCGATGATTAACCCGCACGCATTGTGTGGCTGGGAAACCGGCGAGGAAAGCAGCAATTGCGTCCCTCGATGCAGCCAGGAAGTGTGACTTACGGCCGAGCGGTCTAAAAATGATCGTCCCGCCGTTGGGGTCAACGGTGTGCTCTGGTGGTGTTTGCTGAAGAGGGGCGTTGACCTCCGCGACCACCTGAGAGGAGACCGGGCGTGGTGCCCTTCCCTGCTTTCTCTTCGCTTTTCCCTTCTTCTTTCACCTTGGCTTTGGCAGGGAGGGTTGGAGCGGCGCGCAGAGTGTTTCGTTGCCGGGCGCCTCAGTGGTGGGATGAGGAGGAAGGCCTGTAGAGCCCACCTGAGGGGAGGAGGAGACTCCAGCTGTTTGCACAGACGACGCTCCACCACTCCCCTCCGAGACAGAGAGGAGGAGGGGGCCTCCTTGCCCAGCATGTTGCTCCTCGGCTACGTCACCCGGAGTGGCGGACGGGAGGACAGCAGGGAAACTGGTTCTGCTGAGAGAGGGGGCTTGCTCCTGGGTAAGGGAAACACTCGGAGCGGCGGTCACGCGGCCTGCCTCTGTCGTTTGGCTGCTGGCTTCCTGGCTATCTTTCCTGACGTCATCGTGGTGGGCGAGAGTACCACAGCGGGGGGTTTCCCTGTTCTCTGGAGAGGCTGAGTCAGCCGAGGTACAGTGTACTAGAAGGGGGCAGTGGGCTCACTCTCCGGCAGATGGTATGCAAAGGGGTGGCTCCAGAAATGTCACACTTTTGTGTTTCTCTGGTCGCACGAGCGGCGGCGCTGGCATCGTCATCAATGGAAGAAGTTTGGGAGGGACGTTGCAGCTGCGCTGGTTGTGAGCCGGTCAAGTCCTGCAGAGCAACAGAGTTTGAGACACGTTGTGTGGCTGTGGACATTGTTGCACCTAGTTTTTGCCGTCAGCTTTGAGCGATACGCACCACGCATGATGACAGTATGCTTTACAGTGCATGCTGTAACCATGCGCGACAACGGCAAAACCACTGTTAGGCGCTTGGGTGAACAGGCAACGTGTTCGTGAAGAGTAAGCAGTACCTGTCATTGTTTGGCGTCCTGAAGAATGAAAACAGGCCGAAAGAATGCGAGAAGGCCCAGCACAAAGCGGACAAGCTTCTGGAAGACACGAAGGCAGTTTGCGAACTCCACTTGCAACCGCGTCTGTGCATATTATCGATGGAAAAAAAGTGCGCATACCTCATCCATTATCCACGCCGAAACTGTTTTCAACTTGTTCAGCTGACCAACTTTTGTGACCGAGCAGGCCTCCTTCATCCCTCAAGTCAGCTGTACAGCTTAATGAAAAAGCTCGAAGATATTTTCACAGAATGTTTTTGCCAGAGTAAGCTGCACTTTGACAGCAATATGGACATACTGGCAATTGTTCAGCGCAGACTCTCGGTTGAAGTTGGTTGCAGTGTGCACGCAGCTACCCTCACAGCGAAAGTAATTACTTTTTACGTTGTCACACGTCTTCATTCAATGTGAAAGGACTGAACATTGACAATTAGGCAGAGAAGTGGCAGAGGGCCAAGGAGCTGAAGATGAGCCGTCACACATGAAGTGAATAAGGTGTGTATATAAGTGGCTAGATGGTGTACTTCAGTTCTTGCAAATAAGAGCTTCAAGTCAGAAGTAGAAGCTTCGTGTGTATCTTTATTTAGTTTTTTACTATGTCGCTCTACATATGTATAACATACGTGTATCTGCATTATTATGATTATTAATAAACCCCAGAAAACTGTTGTGCCATGGTCTACAAGTGAAGCAGAACAAGAATGATTTAAGCACTACAATTTCACTTTATAATAAAGGCGCAAACCCAACCAGCACGCCTGCATATTAACGTTTATGTTTATGTGAATGCACGTTAAAGCTTTTCTAGGAAGTTAACGTGCACTGTTTTCTAATTATGTCGTGAAAGGGCGGGCATAATCTTGTTGAGAATTCTTTTTAGATTCGGTCTACACAGCATGAACCGTACGTTTGGTCACTGTATGAAACCGCATAATTTGTGGGATACATCATCCTTTTCCACGAGGTGTTATATTCGAGGAAACACGATGTGGCCTGAACAAATATAGTGCTTATCAGGAATACTAAACTAACTCAAGCACACACCCTTCGAAACCCCCCCCCCCACACACACACACAAAAGGCGTTAACTGCGTCGCACTAGAAAGGAGAATGCACAGACTGCGCCGGCTGCCATCGGACTAATTTTCGGGAAGCTGTATCGCAAAAAAAGGGAAACCCAATGAAGCGAGAGCACCAGAAGGTCTTAATATAATCAGAGGGCAGTCAAAGCATGCAAGTTTACTACAAATATCGAATAAATGCACGTTACAACTTTTACGAGCGGCCATCGGCGAGCAGCTTCTGCAGGTGAAGCTTCCATTGAAGATGCCTGTGGCGCCATCTCTCTTAGGTGACGCCAAAAGCGTCAGAGTAGCGGCGGAGTAAGCCCACTGCCCTCTTTTAGTACACTGTAGCCGAGGGCTGCCGGGGCTTCCGTCCCCTCCTGAGCGATTCGAAGTACTCCCAGTCTATTTCGAAGCCATGCGTGACGTCAACCTCAATGTCTGCGTTTGGCAAGGAGAGGGCGCTTGGCGGGGAAGCAAAGACGCGGAGCTTCCGCGGTATTGAGGCCGCACGCTTACGGCTGGCTCCTGTTGCTGCCAGCTTTTTCGGCTTAGGCGACGCAGTTTCCTCCTTCTCGCTGTCTGTTCCTGTGTTGGGGGAGGAGGATGGCGTTTCGTGCCCCAGTTGGTGTTGTTCGTGCTCCCACGAAGAGGACGACGACGGAGAGGAGGTGGAGGACGAGGTTGTGCTGCCTTCCTCGCTATCATGGATGTCTTGTTGGGAAGACGACAACATGGCGACTTTGGAGCACGTGGTCGTGGGGGCTATCGGCTTGAAGCTGCTTGGTGTTATTCCGCTCTTTGCAGTACGGCCGGAAGACACTGGGGCGGCTCGGTTGAGTGGCCGTGAAGTGGGTGTGGGGATCCCAGTCTTGCCTGTGGTGTGGGAGCCCTTGGCTGCCTGGTGTTTCCGAGCCCTGGTGAGAGCCGGGCTGGGGCCAGTCTGTCGGAGGGGTCGCTTACTCCAGCTGCTTTAGATGAGGTGCCATGCATGGTGTTGATGGCCGATCTCGATCACTAGGTCGTGGAGAAGAAAAAAAAGGAAACGACAAAATAAAAAGGGGGGGACTACATTTCCCTTTATTCTTGAAGCCCTGAAAAGGGCTGCACACTAGGTGCTGGTCAAGAGCGCCAGAAATATAAATGAAATGGCGCACTGGTGTGCGCAAAGCTACAGATTTAAAATACTGTGGAGGCGAAAAAAACACGACCTTCCTGCGTGGTGTCTCGCGGCTTTTTTTGCACAGATGGTGGCATCACGATGCGGTGTCCGTCGTACCTGTCGTTTGCGGGATGCCCACGCAGCCAGCCCATGCTCTTGTTCAGTCTGCCTCACTTTGGCGGTTCGCTGGTGCTTTACATTTGGCCACTGGTAATTTTCAAGCAGGCGCAAATGCGCACATTTGATCTCACGCGTGTCCAATGGGAAGACTCCGATTGGATACTCATAATGCTATTATTTAAAGCACCTCCCAAGTTCTCGTTTAAAGATCACATTCAAATCAAAGGCGAAATCTCTGAGAATTTTCAATTGCTACTTTCCATCCTGCGGCTTGTGTGTTAAAAGCAAACGTTCAATAATTCACAGTACGGTGTACTCTACGAAGGAAGAGCCTTACGACGTCGCGCTCCTTCCGATAAGCAGGGAAGAGTTCTTTTAGAAAAAGGGGGGTAACGATTCAGAGTACCAGGTACTCTACTATGGTAGAGCTGAGAGCCGTCCTGTGGGTCTCGCACTTTTATAAGAGGGGGGGGGGTTAGAAAAAGGGGGTAACGATTTAGAGCACAGGGTACTCTACTATGGGAGAGCTGAAAGCCGTCCCTTTATTTGCTGCCTTAGCACTATAAGTGCAGTCTTTGCAGTGTGTGCACTGCTACATGAGAGCCAGAAAACCTCCGCTTTTTCTGACGGCTCTTCGTACAGGGCTACGTTACATGGTCTAGGTACAGTCTAAATAAACAACAACATAAATCGCTTCAAAAACAGTCTATATGTTTGTTCACATAAATATTAGGATTGTTTTTTCTAAAAAATGAATTGTTAATTAAAGTCAATGATGCCGACGCCACTAAGGCAGATATTGCATCATATCCTTCTTTGTTTGAACGCAAAAGCTTGGCGATCGAGGAGCGCGCTTGCATTCAGGCGCGAATTCTCGCATTTTTCTGGAGATGGCGCCACATGGCGCGCTATGAGATGCACATCTGCTTGTTGTCGTGTCGTGGTCATCTCAGCCTTATACGCTATAAGAATATATCAAGGCTTATCTGGTCCATTGACAGCAAGCAATGGCGTTTGTATATGAGTGAGTTGTGTGATGTGATATATGTGATGTCGTGTAGTGTGGTGGACATGTATCCCGGAAACAATGTTGCTAGCACAATATCTAATCAGTTTACTTTCCTGGTGGAATGGTCAAGCTTCAAGAAAATCTAGAGTAAGAGAGGGCCAGGCAATTTTCAGTCATGGAATTCATTTCCTTATCAAGACCATTTGGCAGCAAAAACGTCATTTGGCAGCATTTGTGTGTGTGTGTGTGTGTTTACACACACACACACACACACACAAATGTTTTACAATTCAGACACTTCCGCGGCACCACCAGATGCTCCATAGTGTCAATGAACGTCTGAAATTTCGGACGCTAAAACAATTCGAAATTCTGATTTTTTTCCCGCAAATTTGTAGTTATAGACTGCAATAACTGCAAGCACTCTCATGACGATCATTTCACAGGCTCAAAACAGAGTTCACGTGAATCAAAACGTTTGCGACAGGAACGTAATGTAAAGTCAGCATTTTCGCTATACTACAATATTAAGCTGTGAAGCATAACTGTGATAGTTCGTGGGCTCTCAGATACAAACAAGATAACGGAAAGAAAACATTTAGGTACAACACAATTACAATCACAAATACACACACTTTCAAAAGATAGCCGAACAGTACACACAGTAACGTTCCCAGTCTTTACGGTCCCATAACCTACAACGATCTCTACGTGCCCCGACTCATTCGGTGGCTATTGTTCGTAGACGTCACTCACGGCGCCGATGACCGCGTAGTAGACGCACGCTTGAAGCAGGAGAGAGAGGCGCGCTGACTCTTCCGGCTCAAGAACGCTCCGATGCACGATGAATCCGCGTAGCGCGGAGACCACGCCGCAGTCGGTTGTGTCGGATCGCGAACCTACACGTGGTGCCAAGGTCACGCCCTCAGCATGCGGTTGTGCCGGACCCCAGCAGACTCTGCACCGTGGACCGACTTTGTAGCTGGTGGGTCTCGGACACCATCTGGCCCACGATCAGCAGCCCGTCCTGGCCCGCTGACACGTTCACCATAGAAACGCGCTGCAAGGCCCGGTATGGAAGCCACCGGCTCACCGCAGGAAACGCCAGGCTTGTCGCGGCTGGACCGATGGCCGCAAGGTGGCAATCCACGCTCTCCCAGATGATGATGATGATGATGAACCTTCAGCTTAGCTGGCACTCGCCCACAAAGGAGGATCGGCCAAGAACCGGGCGGCAGGATCATCAAGTGTGCTAAGTCAGGTATTCAGGTAGTCTCGTAGCCGTAAATAATAACAATAGACTAACAAGGTAACCTTTTTGTTGCCATTATGTACTCGCACACAACAGAGAAAACCTCCCTGTCCCAGACCGACGTTTTGAGGTTCACGTGCCTGACGCTCGCCTTTCGCAGGTACACTTCGTTGTCTTCGTTTTCTCTCTAATCTAAATTTAGCGCCAATTTATAGACAAACGAAAAAGAGCTACACTGAATGAATTTTTTCGAAACTGAAAAAATTTTAACTGAAAACTGAAAAATCTACCCTGTCCTTTTTCCTTTGTTCGCGCGCTGAAACATCTTCCAATATGACTTTATATGCTGTAAATGTTTGTAAATAGTGCCATAAACGTGTTTTGTTTTCGTATCCTCCAGCGACCTTCCTTCCGACCTGCAACAACTGGTCGTCAGCGGTGGGATACGACTCAGCACCCCGAGTCACAACAACTGGTGGCAGCGGTAAGATACGACTCAGCGCCCCAAGCCGTAACAACTGGTGGCAGCGGTGGGATACGAAGCTACAAGTGACAACAACAGTCGGCCCAGGAGAAGCAGCTGGGTCGAGACATGAACACGTATGGGTGAGTGCTTGGCTTTTCCTTTAAGTGAACCAGGTTCTAAAAGAGGGTTAAATTTTAGAACTGGTAGTTAACGTTGCCGAAAGACTCAGTTTCGCCGGTTTCGGAAAGTTATTTTGGAAGTAGCGAGCACTCGGTACGATCATGGACTTACGGGAGCTGCAGAAGTCAGACTTGTTGCTGTTGTGTGAGGAATTGGCGATGGATACAAAGGGTTTGGCACAAAAACCCATAATCATTCAAGCGATTAATGATTTGGGGGCTGATGATGAGGAACTAAGTGAAGAATGGGACCTCATCATCGAAAGAAAAACTAAGAGCAGCTCAGATGGAAGGAAAGAGTGGAGACGAAAGAGAAGGCCTGAAGAGAACAGTTTGATGATTGATTTGTGGGGTTTTTAACGTCCAAAACCACCATTTGATTATGAGAGACGCCCGTAGTGGAGGACTCCGGAAATTTTGGACCACCTGGGGTTCTTTAACGTGCACCCCAAATTGAAGAGAAAGTTTTTCAAACAAGACTATGAGTTGAGTATGACGTTGGGACCACAGCAAGGAGTACTTCTCGAAAATGAGGCAGAGTTCGAGATGTCTATGGTAACATGCAGCCATATGAAGTATCATGGGATACTGGGCCTGTATCTTAGACTGTGTTGAACGAGCGTGTAGTTCAACTGAAGTGTGAGCGAGACACCTGGTCTCAGAAGCTACGCACGGTTCTGCCCTGCGAGGCAGCGGGACGTTGTTGCGCGATTCAGTGAGCAGCACACGCGAACAACTATGAAGTTATCAAGCAGAGCTGATCAGAAGATTCGGAACTTCTGTTAGCAAAAGAAAGAAAGACTCGCACCGGAGTCTGAAAGCGAGGCGCGTCGCAAAGCGCCGGAAGTTGAGGCGCCTCATAAAGCGCGACAGGAACAGATTGCGCCAGAAAAGGGCCCAGTATTCTCGAATGCATCAATGTAGAGCATGTAGAGAACGAGGCCTTGGCTGGTCTGGAGGTAGAGACGATGTCGAAAGACGCTCCTTGCGTGCATGAGGAAGGTACCAGCAGCCCTAATGGGCCCAGTAAGATGCTGGAAACCTCCTTCGTGCCTCAAGAGGACGTTTCGACATCGTCAAATGTAGGCATGGTTAGCGCAGTGGCTGATGAGAGCAAGAACGCCACGCTTCAGCAATGCAGCGATAACACCGAGCTGGTTTGCAAACATCACAAAAAAGGAAGAAGCGGAGGCGTTCGGCACTTCATGAGCCTAGGGCAGGTCCCACTCCTTCCCAACAAAGACGACAGGCTAGGCCATTATTCCGTTCCAGGAAACGTCAATGGTGGCGTTCAGGGAAGCACAAACGGCGGGCCAGGTGTAGTAGAGGGGAGAACGAGGTGCTTTACCCCAACGAAAAGCGCGGTTGCGTTCGACGACTTCGGGAAAGCGGCCTTGCCCGATGGATCAAAGTCGAAAGCGCAGAGTGGCTAAAACCCGTCGGGGCGAGCACAAAGAGACAATGTCCCCGGTCTCAACCCTGTTTCTGGCGTCCCTTTCAAATTCCTGAGGGGAACAGGCTCAAGTGTAGAATGAGGTATGACGGCAGGGCACTGTGCGTAGAGTGTGCATTTTGTAGCTTCTGGCGTGCTCGAAAACTGCCGGGACCACGACCCCATCGTGTGCGATTCAAGCGAATCTAGTTGAGAAAGGGGGTGGTCAGATTGAGTAACACAAGCTTTTTCAGTATGGTTACTTAGTTTACTTTGTAGGTGTAATTTCAGTCCTTTTAATTTGTAAGTACGTAATGCGGCGTAAATTTTCAGAAGGAAAACCGGCGAACCGAAGGCTGAAATTTAACATCGAAGTGCTTTAATCACTAGTACGAAAATATAGAGAAGGTAAAAACAGAAAAGTGTTATTTTCGAGAGTTTTTAAGGTTGAGTGTTATATCGTATGCC